>JALPQI010017925.1:0-21897 GCA_025490895.1 Thaumatotibia leucotreta
ATCAGCCGAAAGACGTCCACTGCTGAACATAGGCCTCTCCCAAAGATTGCCACAATGACCGGTCCTGCGCCACCCGCATCCAGCGGACTCCTGCGACCTTCACCAGGTCATCAGTCCACCTTGTGGGGGGCCTACCCACGCTACGCCTTCCGGTACGTGGCCGCCACTCAAGAACCTTCCCGCCCCAACGGCCATCGGTTCTACGCGCAATGTGCCCCGCCCACTGCCACTTCAGTTTAGCGATTCGGAGAGCTATTTCGGTTACTTTGGTTCTGCTGCGGATGGTCTCATTTTTAATCCGATCACGCAGAGAGACTCCTAGCATAGCCCTCTCCATTGCCCTTTGGGTGACTTTGAGCCTTCTTATGAGGCCCATTGTAAGCGGCCACGTTTCAGTACCGTATGTCATCACTGGCAACACACACTGATCAAAGACTTCGTCTTCAAACACTGCGGAATATTGGACGAAAATATGTGTCGTAGCTTCCCGAACGCTGCCCAACCGAGTCGGATTCGACGATTGACCTCTTTCTCGAAGTTGGACCTACCTAACTGGATAGTTTGTACTAGGTATATATATTCGTCTACAACTTGTGTTGTCTTGTCTCGAAGTTGTAGACGAATCAAAAATATATTTTTAGTAAAAATCATTATTCGTATTAAAATCGACTTCCAGAATCTTAGATTACTAACACGAGGCTAAACGAATTGTTATTTTCAAAAACTAATGGACAAGATTACTGAACCCATGTTAGTCGGCTAACCCCACCCCGATCGTAGAAGCGTGATGAAACTGATCAAATGTTTTTAATCACTCAACTCCATATTTCATACTATGCCGGTGTTTGTGTTATAATTATGTTGGCTGTACTTACAAGTCTACAAACTTCGAACACAACGTTTAGGATACAGGACCTCTAACTTTGGCTGACCAGTGAATTACCACTAAATACATTATCTTTTTACACAATACGAAGGATACAATATTTTTTATACCAAAACTTTATATCACAGTGCTTAAAAGTAGTAGTTTTTGTGGTTATAGCAACGGTCACAAGATTTACGATCAACTTTACGACTCCTTCCTACTGCACTTAAGAAATGACGAAAACGTTAAAAATATTGCTGAAAATGCGGATGGAACTGTTTTACGTAGGTAAATGGCTACAAGATTGCAGCTTTTATACACACAGAAAACTAAAATATAATTATATACCTAATAAAAAAAACTCCCAAGTTTTTAAACCACCCTATAGGTACAAATAACTAAAAGTAATTCTATAATTGAAGAGAACTTAGATATTTTGATCTTTTCTTCACTGGGATATAGAACATACTTAGGCGACATATCATAAGACAATAATCTATCTGGTTAGTGCCAACATAATGTAGGTACTAACATATTCCTAAAGGTGCATGCAGACCAAAAGAGCATTCGCTGTTCTATCCCCCACTCTACGAAATCAAAGAATCACGTTTCGTGTAACGATCGAATTTCATAGAGTAGGGGGATAGAACAGCGAATGCTCTTTTGGTCTGAATGCACCTTTAGGAATATGTTAGTACCTACATTATGTTGGCACTAACCAGATAGATTATTGTCTTATGATATGTCGCCTAAGTATGTTCTATATCCCAGTGAAGAAAAGATCAAAATATCTAAGTTCTCTTCAATTATAGAATTACTTTTAGTTATTTGTACCTATAGGGTACCTATAGTGCTAACAAAGGCGCCTGAGTGATGTCAAAGTGAGATCAATCGGTTCAAAATTCGAAGTTGCAGTTCCTGTTTAAGTTCCCTAATGCATGTGGCAGCCATTTGCGTAAATCTCATCGATGTTCAGTCGACTACGAGCTAATTCCAAATCTCTAGCATGACTCGTAAACATGACGTTCCAAAAGTCTCTTGGAGTTCGGAACATAATTTAATGTTCCCGGATAAGGCAAGCTTTGGGAATTATCCACTAAGTGAATAATCCTCTTTATACAGGGTATTTTCAAATTAGCTTTCGATGTCTTAGTTTATACATGTGTTCATGATAACGAACAATTTTCCATATGGGACTTATATCAAAATCTCGAAAATAAAATACTTTGTATGAAATGTTGGTGGGACCGCTTTGTATGGCAAGGCAATAAATTTTTTTCATGATTTCGATATGAGTCTCATCATAAGGACTTGTTCGTTATCGTGAACGCATATCCTAAGGTATCGTAACAAATTTGAAAACACCTTATAAATGAAAGTGTTTTGTAAAGATTTCCCGCTGTGTTGTGTCCAATTAAATGTTTGAAATCTATTTAAAAATGCCTTAAGACTGATGATGATGATAGTAATACGCGGACACCTAACAACAGTAATAAAATCAATACATTTTTAACAAAAGGCGTTATGGCAGACACAATAGTAATTATCTGTAAGTGATGCCATTATAACTAAAACGACGAGTGAAAAGGCCGATGACTCTGGAAATGGAAGATACTTTTGTTAAGTCTGATTGGCATACCAACGATTGTCACGTACAATGTTCAATAAAGGAGAGTCCAGCCATATTACTTTTAAACTAAGATTATGTCAGTATAAAAGGAAGAACTAAGGGTTCAAAGCTTTAAAATATACAGCAGAGCGCTCTTGTTATGGTTCCGTAGCCTTAACGGCCTTATAGTTTCGTCATGCCTGTCAGTCAAAACAGACTTACTATAAAACTAGTTATAAGGGGGTACCGTCGAGTTTCGTATCATTGCTTAGTGTGAAAAATTTAACTTCTTACCTTATTTTTAGGGTAGACTAGCATTGTACCGAGGAAGTTTCATAAGTTGCTAAACTTCCGTAGAGAATATTCTCGGTAATCTAAATTTAACAAATAATCTAATCAAGCCAAGACCATACTAGATACATGCCTTTTATATTTAATGCCTTCTTTACTTATTTGCGATATAAAATAATTATTTATAACACATTTTTATAAGTTCTCAAGGAAACATTCTCAATGGGAACTTACTATTATATTCTCATGTAATTTTTCGGAAACTTTCCAGTATGTTCCTGCAATTTAAAGAATATTCTGCAACTTGTACATTGCTAGGGCAGACTCTCTCAGAAATCTGATAAGGATGTTATATGAAATGAACTGCCACAATTTTTATTTGTATATAATTATATACCTACACAAATAAAAATTGTAATAAAATAAAAACATATTTTGGGTGGTGCCCTCTACACGTAATTGTATTGTTTTATTCGATGTGCAAAATAAGCGCGTGAGGTATCAATGAAAAGTCTTCTAAAATGATATGAAGGTTTCCAGGAGACATTATTTCAGAGACCCGTTTTCGAGATTGTCAACTCCCAAAGTTGTAAGAAGTGTGTCTCTCTATTTTGTATAATTATTAAATTATATAATTTAAAAACGGGTTAATTTAACTGTATTTTTTATGCGCGAGTACGTTTCGCAATTGGACGGTTAATTGCGATTACAAATTTAAATTAAGCTATAGTATATGGGTGGCTGAGTTGTTCATACGGTGGCATTTAATTTGTTTTTATTTACTAGAGAACAACACTTACTACCATTATAGTAAGTGGTGCGGAAACCTAAATATGCGAACCTGATTGAGGCCGATTTTTTATTCATAAAGCAGTCGTTTTCTACACTGTATTTAATTACAACAAAAATGACAAATAAATAATAATACCGTAAAAATATCTGAGGCAATATGATAAGAGTCTTCTATTAAAAATATATTATAATATTATTTTTGCCAGTGAACACAAATGAAACGGTATATTTAGTGATTGTACCATAGAGCGTTTCATTTGTGTTCGTCTATCAACAATTAACAGTTTTTTTCACCTCACTAGCTACCCCTAGCAGCAGATACTGGGGAATTAGTTATATATTCTTCTATCGCTTTACGACAACTTCGTTGTAAATTTCAGTCAAAAATGCGTTTTACTTTCCTCGCAAACGATGTGAAAAGCAGAGTGTACAACAAGGGCATAAATAAAGGTCACTTTATGCCCTTGTTGTACAATCTACTGTTTAATTATTATACCTTCATATTATTATACATGATGTTTTGTGACAGTACCTAACTAATTTAATATTATGCATAAGTATTTATATCACAGGAAATTTATTTTATACTTTGTCAAGACTCGAGTTGTTTTCTTTACCATTTTAGATTTCAAGCTTTGTAGACGTATCGTCTTAAATGTACGGTTTGTGTTATGCTGCTGCTTATACATATATTTTATTCACGTTTACTGGTTGGATCCATATCCCTAGGTATTTCCCTAGGCTTTTCATTTTATCAATAGGCGAATAGGAGAAAACACAAACAGGGAAAAGTGTGGTTGGGATCAATAAAATGCTCCATTTATTTTTTTATATTTATTTAAATACAATAGTTTCTGTTGTCATGAGATTAGTTGAGTAAGTAGTAGGAACCTTACTGACGGTACTAATAGACATTAAAGTCCATTCATCCGTAAGTATGGTTCAACTTATATGAAAAACACTTTCGACTCTAAATCCACACAGGAAATTGTTTTATTGTTTTACACCAAAGTATTTACTCGTAATGTGTCTATTTTAAAACATTTACTCCAGTCCATTGTTCAAACATTATTTCGTCAGTTAATATATGTATTATATGGTTAAGGTATGGAGAAAAAATCATCTTGACCTAGATGCTCTAATAAATAAAATTTACGTGTACTTATCATCATCTAAAGATAACACCTACATACTTAGATTAAAAATCATTTTATGGCGCACTGTCGTAATGATGCAACTTTACAGAAATAAATACCTTTCATATTATATTAATTGAAATACTTTAGATATCTACGTACTGTAACTACCATTACAAATTTAACTGTAAACATATTTTATATCCATCTAATTAATTCAAATATATCTTATCGTTTATCGGGAAAGAGATGGTTCAATCATTAATTACATTTCATACTCGTATGTAATCAAAACCCAAAATATCTGCTGATTTTTGGTCCAATCTTTAAATGATGACAAGTCCAAATTGCAACAAAACTTTCAAAATAATTTAGTAGCAGAACATTAGGAACACCTATTTAAGTACCTATTATTTACATAGCTCCACAAATAAAACATACATAAATTTCATAAAATCAATTAATATTTTTATTTGTGGTGCTGTGTATTCTTATGAATATCTACTTCATTATTCACAATGCAGAGGGCAAGCAGTAAAAAAAACTTCCACTATACTTTTGTGCACATTTTCCAGTAGTTCCGTTATTTTAAAGGTTTTTTATTATTATTTTCAAATCTTAACCCTATAGAATTGCTAACGTTACTGTTCTTACAAAATTACATTTACTCTTGTAATTTCAATATGAATTCATAAACAAAGTCTTCAAGAGTGATAGTTATGCTTTGTCAGTATTTTTCTGCGTATGTCGTTTATCTTATAATGGACTCTGATACCTACACATAATGTATATGACTGTATAATGCAAATCGTTGTTAGAATGCAATAAAAATACAAAAGTTAGTAAAACATCGTCTAAACCGTTTAAAAATTGTAAAGAAAGAGGTAAACTTTTTATCTTTGATATGTGGAGTTGTACTCTACACTGAATTAAAAGTGTCACACCTTTTGTCAACTAAATTTTTTGCCTCAAATAACTAATGCCCTTACCTATAGGTATTGAAAAATCTGTAATAAAGTAGGAATTAAAATACTATACCGTAAAACTGAGGAATTATCATTTCAGTAGTCGCTGTACGTATATTGTAATATTATAAATTTACTTCAGGAACTCTAAATTATATTAAATAAATTTAAATGTATACAATATTATAGAAATGTCGGTAGGTACAGCACCTGGAGTTTAAGATATTTCTGGTAAAATATGTTGCATTTTCTTCAGTTGATCATGAATTTTGTGAATATTGGGTTAGGTAGATTAATTTTGAAAATGGATTTCATGAGTCCCTTCCAAATTTAGTTAATTGATAGAGTTATTGGGTTAAATTTATGTTTTCTGCTCGTAATAGTGAGGATAATGAGCTTCAGATTGAAATCGAAACATCTTTCTAAAATGTTTGATAATATGGTGTCATACTTTTTATTACATCGCGGTTTAGGCAAAACTGAAATACGGATGACAAAGTGGGTACACGACAATGTGGAAAGTGTTGAATTAACAAAATCAGAACTGTTATGATTAAAGAGTTAAAGTATAATAATGTCCCACTAAAACTTAGTTGATAGCATAATGTAGTAAGATGAATATAGTAGGTATGTCAAATAATGGCATACTCGCATCTATAAAACAAAGCCAAAAAATATATAAATGATTGCTTTCACGATTGCTTTTACCATTTTAAATTCGTTATTATAATTCATTTGATTAGAACGTATGTATGACAAGAGACATAAATCGGTAAAAAAATGCTTGCTAAAATATTTAAACCTCTATAAATTTACCTAATTAACATTGCTTGAAACATCGAACCTCTACTTTTATTTAATAATTTGATGTATGTTACAATTTTTACAATGATTAACTAATTACTATACTACAAGCCGTCAACATAGTATGGCCTAGATAACTATAACTGTAAATTACAAGAAATAACTTTTCTATATCTATAAAACACCAAACTATTATTTCATAGCTTTTACAGTTTCACCATGAAAAGGGAGTAACCATTTCTTTAATTAATTATATTCAAACTTATTTTTACTCTATACCTCTTATATTCAATATAGGTATATATTTCACAAAGTGATTAAATATTATCTAATGTCTAACACCAAACACCGCAACCAAGGAACAGCAGTATGATACAGTAATGCATCATTCAAAATAATCATTAAAATCCACTACTCCGATTATTGTTCATTAAATATGTACACTTGTTATATAATATAAATATTATTACTGAAATGTATTATTTTTATAAATGTAAATATTAGTTTCAATACAAAACATCGTTGCCTATTCTCCCGTAGATTAATTTACATTCATTCAAGCTTATAACGAAAACAGAAGAAATGTCATTACATTTGTAATGAAAACTTCTAAAACAATTCACTTCGTACGAGTGAGTATAGAAAAAATACGGCATCTTTTCTGAAATTACTATTTGACTGTAATCATTATGGTCAATGACAAGTGAATAATATAGTCAATGAATTGTCGATGATCAGTTGGCTCATAATTTGATGCGTCTACGAGTAGTCTGCATATTATTTTTTCTTGCGTACATTTTCTAAGCAAGAAAGAAATTAACATTTCAAACAATGTTTATATGTAGTATGCAGTCCTTTACAGACGAAAGACTGTAGTTGTGGTATATAGTATTTTTAAAAGCCATTCATTTAAATGTTCTTGACATGAATTCGTAAAATAGATACACGTTCAGGTGCTCAAAATGTTACTAAGTACTAGACCATATTTTTAAAGGTAGTCTGCTAGTTAACAGTTTTTTTTAAACTCAAAATATGATACTATGCACTAGTAACAGTGACGAGCACTCGAGACGTCTACCTTACAATTAATAACATGTCTTTAAAATAAGCTATTTTACATGTTAATATCCTAACAAGTTCCCTTTGAACCCTCGCCATATTGCGGATTCTTAGTAAAACTAATTTATTTATTATTGTTTATTTTATAAAATATTCAATAAAATAAACTTTGAAGTAAAACATAAGACTTTACAATATCGTTGGGGATAGTGCAAAGCCGCGTAACTAACAAATTCAATTAGGCTCAATTTGAGTGTCAATTGTTTGATATTTGAACTCCATCTGTTTTGGTAGATACGACCGTGGTATTGCACTATTCCCGATGATTACATGACATAAACGTTTACTGGATATATACGTGGACTGAGATAGGCTGATGAAGTGTGTGATGTGATGTGAAAGGTATTGTCATGCATAATAAGCGGTTTGTAGCGCCACTACCTTAGGTCTCAAATGGAACTTGTTAGGATGTACACTAGTGTTCATAATTATTTCATTTGATTAAGTAGTTTTTTTTAAGCTAAAATAAGAAAATTATTGAAAAATAATTTACCAGGAAATGATTTGTTATATTATTAACGCTTATAAAAATAGCTGAATTTTTAATCCATTTTCTATATTACAAATCCTTTACAAGGAATAATGCAAGTGATTCAGTCTTCCAAGCGTCGACTTTGTCAATGATATAGTACACATCACATAGACACGCACATATATAGGTATAATTATATAACGAACAAAATGAGAAGTATTGAGTAAATTTTAAGTAATTTATTGTTTGTTCTCTAGGAGAGGATAAGAGTTCGCATTAATTATCATCCCTTAGTATCATCACTTAACATTAACTGCATTATTTTAAAGGCCCATGCAATAAAATTACTTTTATTCATACGGTACATTCAAGGTCCGTATCTTGACACAATATTCGAAAATTTTGGAGCTATTCACCACTATTTTGAAGATTTATTCAACGATACGATACGTTTTCAATAAAATAAAAAAAATCATCTCACTTCACCCGGTACCCGCATTTTTTTTCTATTCTACTATTTTGTCGGCGTGATCAATATGTATACCTATACCGAATTTCAAATTTCTAATACGAACGGTCACTGAGCTATGCTACGGACAGACAGACAGACGGACAGATGGACAGGTCGCACACGGACATTAGCGAAACTATACGGAACAAAAAATGTATAAACAGTTAGTTTAAAAAATGCACGTGATCCATCCGTTCCGCTGTAGGTATGCGCTTCACGCTGTTGTACAACACTCTTTTTAGGGCCAAAAAAATTCTGTTCTACTGACATTCAATTTTATTATTCGCAGACTGAATATTTTAAAATTTGTAATTTGTAGTGTAAGTGTACATAAATATCGTAGTTGTATAAGAATAAATCGGCACAAACGTATTTAATGTCCATTCTTACCTACACGTTAAATACACAAGAATGCTGATATATCTGAGGGTGAGGAGTAACATACATACGTACGTATACGTACATAGTAACAAATATTTTTGTGTGATATAATGATATTTATTGTCAACTCTTTTGCCCCCCTTCCACTATAAGTGGAACGGACCGTAAACGGCTTTGAACTATCACCGTGGGTGGCTCTCGCAATAGTTTTATCATTTTGGTGGGTTCGAAATATTTTGTTTGTCTATGTAATGTATTTATCCAACAATATCCTTACTCAAAAAGGATTTTCATTTTTCCTAAGAAAACTGTAAATGAAAATCCTTATTGAGACCTAAGTCTCAGTACAATCAAAGTAAATAGTTTGTCGTTTCGAAAGAATTATCATTGTTTCACTAGTTAGTACCCATTCTCACACAAAAGTAACAAAATGCTTCAACAACTACATATGTAGGTACCTATATATAGCAGATCTTAAGTTCTTAATTATGCGATAGAAAAGTGTTTTACTGAATTACGGGAACGAGTTTATTTTTTTACATATTATTTATATCCTATTTACTAAGTCTACTTATGTAAGGCTCCGTGAGGAATAAAAATACTGCATAATATATTATGTTTACAACATACAACTATGTATACTTTGAGATCTATTTATTTCTCAAAGGCATTTTACATTATTTATTTTTGTGCATTCTAAGCGGCTTTAGGGCAATGCCCTGAGTCTGCCTCACTGGATCACTAAAATTGCGACTGGCTTCGAAAATACGAAAGAAAAAAGTCAAACGAAATTGAATTTTCTACTTCACAACACTATTTATTTGAGCTTTACAATTGGACAAAACTTAACATGAAAACAAACTTTTCTTTTTGGTATCTGGTAGTCAGGTACCATATACTTAATAAATATGTAGGTATACCTAGACAAAAAAGAGGGCTTGACTGAGTAAAACATCGAATCTTGTTATCTATTAAGTCCCTGAGAACTTTATGTGCTGCATTATTGTAGTCACAGAAACTGCAAATTTAAAAAAAAAATGGTCAACTCGCGTCGAACCAAAGTGAAAGCGTCGTGTATTTTGTAGGTGAACCATTTTTCTTGAAACTCAACGAACAAAAAAAATTTCAATGTAAAAATGGTACGAGTAATTAATGTTATTAAAATATGTCATAGTTAAATTTAACGCTTGACAATGACAGATCGCAGCCATTGACAACTAACACGCGTTACATTGGTCGTTCGAAGGAAATATATATATTAATTGTTTCGTTGAATTAAATATTCGTCAACTCTTAATACTTGAAAACGATTGCTAGTAATGTAAAACGTATAACTAGACTACCCATTTTCATAAAAGCCCGGGTCATGGTAAAAAACTGTATAAGCGTATATCTAAATATAGCTTATTTTTTAAAATGATTAGTGAGTTTACTTATAATGAGAGGTCCATTACGGAGACCAAGATCGATGTTGTAATTTGCCAAGCTCTAGTTTTTGCCAGGATCACTTCGAGATGCATTAACAAAATATTTTACAAATCAAATAATGTATTTCTTAGTAAACTTTCAATATTTTCAAAGCTTATTTCAAAATTTTGATGATCCTCATCTTATTACATACTACTAATTAATTATCGACTTTATCAAAAAGTCTGACTTGTTCATCCGAAATTAATTGTATTTATTTTAATTTTTCATGTCTTTGTTATTTAATACCTAAATATAGGATTTCGGTAGAATTTGCAACAATACTGGAGTGAATATTGATGCATAAGTATGTTACGTGTTCAAAAGTATATTTTGACGTGACGTTTTACATTATCGTCAACATAACATATATATTTTATATTTATGAGTATTTGCTTTAGCATCCCATCAAACGTATTGCAATTTAGTCGTAAACATTTATAATTAAAAATATAATATAATATATCAAGGGAGAATAAAAAATAATAATAAAACATTTATATGAATCAAAAAATAAATATTAAGGCCACACATCTACATTCTTAGGTACTCCAATAATATTTACTGATTAATTAAATGTAACATACTTAATGCGAAAAATGTAAGAGTGAAATTACTTTTATTTTAATATTTTATTATTACCAACCATGTACCAAATTTAAATTTGTACTGCTGTATTATCTATTACTTTAGTATTATGTTTAAGTTATATGTATTGAAATATATTTATCTGTGACTATACATATAATTACAAGATTTATTATGTATGACCAAACAGACATAATTATTTATTTTATTACTAATAAGTATCTTAAATACTAGCTCGAAACAAATCGCAACAAAACAAATTAAGCTTATTCGATTATGAATCTAAGCATAAATTGTTTTATAATCTTGTTACCAATATTTTTTACACTTTGTGCTGTATGTGCGCTTCGCAGTATCCGCGATACAAAAGTACAATCAGTGTAAAAATAAATCTTCTTAACACTTTACATTTTTAGACGACTTACGTATAAAAGTTACATAGTACTAAAACATTCACTGATTATGTTCTTGGTAGAAGGTACCTAAAAGTATGTTATTGAATAGTCACTTGCACGGACAACATCAAACTGCTGAACTCAAAACCTTATTAAAGATAAGTCGTATTATTCGATATGATACGATGCGCTATTAGCGCGCGCCAACCATGGCTCTGAAGACTGGATCCAGAACAGGTTATACCCATCTTATACTCCTGTATGGTTGAATATGAATGACACCGCGTTCTTATCCACGGGCGGTGATCGACGCGTTATCGACGGATGATTATTATTATTGTAATGCCATGACTTTCGTGTCGACGTACTTGATGATTGCAGCGCAATAGTTTCGTAGTAGCGTAACCTGCCACAACACTTTCTGCTTTTGATTATAGCAACGAAACCCTTCCTGTACTTTTTATTAAAGAATGCGTACAGGATAGGATTAATGCAAGAATTGGATGAACCCAGCCATTGTGCAAGAGGTGTTACCACTGGAAACATTTCTTCCTCCCATTTTTGAATCGGTCCGCCGAGTTTTATCCTTGCGAATATGAGATACAGAGGAAACCAAGACAGAACAAACAAAATTACAACGGCTACAAGCATCTTGACAACCTTCACTTTGGACTTCTGTTGCATGTTTTCCATATGAGCATCTTGGGTATCTGTTGGGATAGATCGTCTCCAAACTTTAATCCAGATGAGTATGTAGCACATAGTTATGAGAAGCATTGGTAGAATATAACAGAAAATGAGATTTCCAACGACAAAATACAAGATTTCGCTCAAAGGATTTGGCCATACATCGAGGCACAGTAGAACATGAGGGTTGTCTTCAAAAACCACTACCAAGTCAAAAAAGAAAACCCATGGAGTAGTAACTAGGACGGCGAAGATCCAGATAAATACGATCATCAGACGAGCGCGGCGCTTGGTGATTTGGCATTTCAAAGGCCACCAGATGGCGAGAAATCTGAAACAAAGAGAAAAATAATTAAATATCAATAAAATAAGTATAAGTAGAAAAGAGTCTTTGATTTTTTTTTAATCATCAATTCATCATCCGCAAGGAAGGGATAAAATCCGCAGTACAACTTTAGGTCGTATTAATATCTTGTATTTGTAAAATGACAAATCGAATAGATTTAATAAAATATAAATTGACGTAATGACTTTCGCCATTAGATATATCGGATCGGGCAGAATGCTCACAAGCATCTGAGCAGACCGCTATAGTCATAGCACAGAGTGTAGTATGTTCAAATATTTTTGAGCATCGTGGACGCTCTGATATACAAGTGTATACCATATTGGTATGTATATAAACATTTCAAGTATATTTATTAACAAAGAACGTTAGCGATTTACTCAGACTCGTTATCTATTTGAATGAGCTTGCTTAATATATTAAATACAAAAAAAAATGTTCATATTAGCCCCCTTCAATTACTAATGTTTCTGCGTAAAGGTGATATCAGACGGTTCACTTGGGTGAATGTTCACTCGCGTGAATGCTTCATTTTTGTTTCATTCCATGTTCACACAGCAAAGCTGGAATGACATAGAAATGAACATTCACTCCGCATTTCTGTCAATAAATGGCGTCCAATGAAGTCGTGTCTCGAGGAATAGGTAAGTTTAGTTTGTGATCATTTAATCAAGGAGTTGACAAAAAGAAACAAAAAAAACGTCGCAGATGGTGGGTGCGAATTGGGCGGTAGACGATAGATTTAAACGCTCGAGTAGCAACGGTCGGCTGAATTCGAGTGAACAGTTCATTCCGTGTTCAGACGGATTGAACTGTTCAATTTCCGTTCATTCGGAGTGCGAGTGAAAGATGCCGAATGAAAATATCCAACATTGTTGGATCGGTTCACTAATGAATTCATTCGGCACTTTTGTTTCACTCCGTGGTCAGACGTGTCATTTTAAGTGAAAGATGCCGAATGAAATGAAAAAATGAACTAAAAATGAACCGTCTGATATCACCTTAAGTTCCAAGAGTTGTTTATACATACATCTATATATATTACCTATTAAAATCTTATACAGGTCATTGATCCCATCTGGCAGAAACATAAGCAAAACATTTGCAATAATAGTATTAAATTCATGTTCTTACAAGGATGACATAATCAAAAATTAATGTTTTATATTTCATGGTAAAGATCATCATTATGAATGTTATTTGTGTGAGGTTATCTTATAAATACACGTTATTAAAGGGTATTAATAACCTTGTAAGTAATAGAAATCATTATTCGTATTAGAAAAAAAAATTTTTCCCCTCACTAGCTCGTAAAGCGCTCGTTTATCCTTTAATACTAACGTGTAAAAACGCATATTATTCACTTGTGTGGCAAAGTAATGACCTTGGAGCGTAGCGCGTAGTAGCATTCGTAAAACAGATAACAAAACGTAAAATGCTCATGGAAATCGTTCCATATAAATGATAATTAAATAATTTGTTTGAGAATTTGGTGTAAAATACAAACCTTTATATAATATGATGATTTTAACACATAAATCCTAAAATTCCATAAGTAACAATTGTTTTAGTGAATGATGATAAAATGACTAGATGCAATCACAAAACGCAGAAATTGTCAACATTGTCAATGAATATTATAGGTTATAATCTTTATTCACCGACTCGAACACGCATAAAAAAAACCGGCCAAGTGCGAGTCGGACTCGCGCGCGAAGGGTTCCGTACCATTATCGATTTATTATAAAAAAATACAGTTAAATCAACCTACCTCAAAAACTATAGAAGATAATTTAATCAAACCAAAAATCGTTGATAGAGTTTATTAATGTGCATAACATATATTTTTTTTAGAATTTTATATCGCGTAGTTCAAAAAATAGAGGGGGGGGACACATTTTTCAGACTTTGAGAGCTGATATCTCGAAAACGATTTGCTTAAATAAACATGAGATTTATAAACCTTCATATCATTTTCAAAGACCTTTCTATTAATACCCCACACGCTTATATACAACAAAAAAAAAATTTCTATCCCTCAGTTACATGTATGGAGGTCCCCCACCCCAATGGTTTTTTTTACAATTTAGTATCATAATCCTGTAGCGGTTCATATAACACATATCCTTACCAAATTTCGTTACTGTAGCATTTATAGTTTCCGAGTAAATCGGCTGTGACAGACGGACAGACGGACAGACGGACATGACGAATCTATAAGGGTTCCGTTTTTGCCATTTTGGCTACGGAACCCTAATAGTAAACTAAACAACTTTCAGAGTGTTCTGTTATAATTTTGTAAAAATGATGAATGAGAATGATTTAATAATGCATTGGCGTTGGTGTGCAACTACAGGAATGTGTTAAAATCGTGCTGCGTTTACTTTTTCGTGATAAGTTTACTGCGACAAAATCTTGCATTAAATACATGATGCATTTCGAAAATTATTATCACTAACCTGATGATGATTGTAATATGAACAAATAATTACCTTTTTTGAGTTTCCTCGCTATAGCGAGGGGAAAAGTTTTGTGATACACACGAGTGCAAATGTATTTTACTTCTCGTATGTTAAAGCACTCGCTGCGCTCAGGATTCTATTTTAGAACCACTCGCTTCGCTCGTGGTTCAACTATAAATTCCTTTCGCTTGCTCGTATTTCAATTTCATACTCGCGGGTAAAATACAACTTTGCACCCTTGTATAACAAATAACTATTTTGCCACTTGCCATAATTGCCTAGTTAAATGTGTGTTTTGCGTAGGTATGTATTTTTGTAGTAGATAATAATATTTGAGTGTAATTGCAGCAAGTACGGTTGTCACTTAGGTATATCATAATATAGGCTGGAAGTTTTGATTTATGTATAATATTGTTTTCGTTTAACCCATAATCACCAATGGTGCTAAAATTATCAGAATGCAATAAGTACCGAGATTATTGGCCTTTTAAGGCCTAATCCTGTAAACATTCTTACTTTGAGTATTAAGCATACGAAACATTTCCTTGATCTCGGATGAAAATTAGTAAAGAAAGGGATATTACTTTAACCGGGACTGACGAACTCGCCAGTCTTGCGAAATAATTGGTTCGTCTGGTTCGAAAGCAGCATTACAGGCATCTTACAACCAAATAACAAAAATATTCGTGCTATCTCGGTTGCTCAAGTTCCCACAAAAGGAGTGAAAAAAGATAGAAGAAAAAGTAAAACTTCATCCTTTTGTTGAGATTTTCCGACCCTTCAGGGTTATGCAAATTGCTGGCAAATAACGCTGCAAGCAGCCTCATTGTTTATGGCCTATTTCACGGCTCAGTTGATTGATCTCAAATAAAAAGGCCGGCCACTTACAATCCCTTCTGGATTTTTTGACTTTTGATTGAAGTGAATATACTTTTTTATCGACAATGTTGTTTAAAATAAAATGCTCGTAAATGAGGGTATTCTGCGCAATCTGTCTTTGTTTCCAATAAAACTGTTCGTGATAATGATAATAATACGTCAGATTTCTACTGAGAAGCAATTAAGCAACTTGGTTCAAGACTTATAAATAGGTGGCTAAGATTGTATTATTTTAAGAATATTAATATTTTTAAGGATGTTTTAACGTCTTTTTTCTCTATTTATATTTTAGCCTGTATTCATAATTGGAATAACCGAAGTAACAATTCCCCATAATCTTATAATTTTATAAACCCAAAAATGTAAATATTTAGGTTTTTTATGTCACAAAATGTCACAAGAACATCTTTGAACTCGTTGTATAATTTTTTTTGTATGTTCTCACACGGATAAAATGCATTTAAATAATTTTAAATTTGTGGTATACAATTTATGTTGGTTCAGGAATTGTTGAATGAATTGACGAAGAGAAAGGTCGCGTTGGGACTACAAAAGGTGAAATCAGAAACGAACCGAAGTAAATAACAGGCAGTAACGCTATATTTAGAAGTTCAAATGAAGGATTAGTTTCGTGTTACCATGTTCTCGTGAGGACTTACCAAATCCCAATCTGAATAGGTATTCAATTGAACCGATTGTTTTAGCTATTATGGTGTTACAATACTTATATTATTCCCACGGTTTTGTTGATTAATTTATTAATTATTATACTAATTAATATCCGCTACAGGCTTTATCAATCACATAATACACTAACACTAAAATAAATATAAAAGTACCGCCCTGGACCGATGCTGCTCCAAGCGTCCCCCTCACAGGCACCGTTGACACGCCTGGATTTGACAAGCAAACATTTATTACCATATCAATGAACATGAATGAGATAAGAATAATATTATGTTTATTTTGGAACCTGAAGCAAGCATTTGGGTCCTCGTACCCACGGTCAAAAGCACCTTGAATAACTACAATTACATAGTTTGGTTGTAAAGTTATTTAATACGCAGTAGTTATACAAACAAGCGGAACCGTCGGTTGAAGGGCCGTAGTGAGGCCGTATGCAAATATTATGTTTTGATAACATTGCAAACCGATTTACTAATATTTATCTTTAAAAGGATGTAGTTTTCAACCGGGTAGTTATTTCTTCTATGATGATATTCTTTTAGTCTATGATTAGACTTGTTTTTTTGTGATTGTTAGAGAAAATGTTATAAATGACAAAAAATAATGTTTTTTAGACTACATTTTTTATGAAATCGTGAGCCTGAATCATTTCAAAAAAGTTATCAAGTGTGTTTGGAATGAAATGTGAAGAAAATGGCGCGTGCCTCGTGAAAGCGTTTAATGCTGGTAAAAAGTTGTAACTGCAGCTATTCCCAAACATTTGTTGTGAATATAATACATATATTTATGAGTTTACCATTCATAAAACATCATAATAACTAATAACTGTACTAAATATTTGTTCATCTGTTTTTTTTTTCGATATTTGTACTATATTTCGGACACGGTGTGTATAAATTAGTGTAGTAAAAAAATGGTGACTGGCCAGTTACGGGATATTTATAGGTACTTATAGGTAGGAATTTCTTTAATAACGTATTTTTATATGGATAAGGCTTGATTTACTTTTGCTACCGACATAACTTAACCGCCTTGACGTGCCAACAGTCTTGTAGCTTAACAGGATAATTATTATTTAATTAAGTAGATACGATGTTGTTTATTTGACGGAGACCGCCGACAGAAGCGACGAGGACACTTTGGAAAGCAACAAACTATGTTGGTGACACAACGACAACAAAATAACAACTTATATAGGTAAAACGCAAAACTGTTTCAAATTATGAAGCTTAAATTAAAATATGCATGAAATTATGATACTTAGAAAACATAAATAAAATAACTATTACTAAACGATTTTCATGAACGAACTTTGGTACCCGAAAAGTACATTGAGATCAATCTGTAGCCGCACCAGGAGCTGCCGATGCGTTATTGACAAAAATGGGCTCGCCGGAAGATCAGCGTTGGCTTTCGGGTCGACATTATGCTGAGGCGAGTCCATTTCGTGGTATAATATTAAATGCTGAATTTGACTGTTTTGTTTTGTCATGCTTTGTTATATTTGCCACGAATAAATTATTTGTATTTGTATTTATTTGATTAACGCGGAATTGCTTTCTATTCGGCTCGCTCGCACCAATATGCGAGTACGACCGGGATGGATAGAAAGTAAGCATACTGAGCGAAAACTTTTTTAGTGACGCCTTTAATACATCGCTACATAATATATAGTAATCTTATTTACAGAATAATTTCATTTCATTACATTGGTAACCCGCTTGACCAGCAAGGTGATTATGGACATTACCTCCTTATGCGTCTATAAGTAATAAGAGAGTCCTATGTCCAGCAGTGGATTGATGCTGATGATGTTCCTTATGCAGGCATAAACAGGAGTACCTGGGGAATTCAGATCCCTTGCCAATTTGAATTATGATACTATATTGTAAAAAAAACCATTGGGGTGGGGACCCTCCATACATGTAACTGAGTGATAGAAAAATTTTTTTAGTTGTAGGGTAAACTTGCCTTAATCGTACTCCTGCCTAAATCGTACCCCATCAATATCTTGTGAATTGAAACTGCTGAAGCGGCACAAGTTTTATAAAACTGAACAACTTGGTCGGTGTGTAACATCATTCGAGAAACAACCCCATAGTGGCACTCCATCGAAAATTATTCAATAAGTTATTAATTTCGCTGTTTTCGAGTAATAGTTAAGGTCGATTCTTAAGGATTTCAATTTTGATCGCAATTAGCTATGTAAATTATAAGTATTTTGCTTAATTCTTTACTTATTTACGCTATTAATTACGAGAAATATTATCGTCAGTTTAACAACATTTTTTTTTATACGGCAACTTTTAAATCTTAGTTATCTTGCCTAAATCGTACTCATCACATTGTTCTATTTCGTACCGGTACGTTTTAGAAATAATCGTTTATTTGGCTGTATAAGATAAACATAACCAATGGATAATACAATACTTAGTCATGTAAAGTTATAGAAATAACTCTCTGTGTATATTAACAAAATAAATTTAAAAAAATAAGAAATGTTGTCAGGCTCATGTTGTAGGGAGTAAAACAAAATAAGAGACAATAATTTGTGTAGCTACGCAATGAAGTCTGGATCCACTGACATTGTGCTGGAATCGAGAAATATTCTCGTAATGTTATTTTTGACAATGCCATGAAATTATGCAGCCCGACAAACAATTATGGATTGAAAAAAAAACGTTAAAATGTTAGTTTTAAATTTGAAATAAGCAAGCAAGAAAGTCAACAATATAATAAGATTAGTGGCTAAATAAATATTATTAATATCCCTGAATATCATTGGCTATAATAATGAGACTATAAATAATAATATAATCTTAATTTTCATACTAAGTTACGCCGGTACGAAATAGGGATACAGAGGTACGATTTTGGAATACATAGTCTTAAATCGTACTTTTTCCACTTTTTTTTTTAGATAAATGACTAAGTTAGGTGACTATTCCCTTTTGAAAAACCGTGCCTAAATGTTCAACAAAATTGTTCAGAAGTTTTAAAATCCTCGAAATAAGTACGAGTATACAAGAATTCTCTTAAAGGTATAAAATATGCAGCGTCGTAAGATGCGTAAGACACTTAGGAAATAATTTCTTTCACGTTAAACTTTGCCAATTTATATTCCCGCGGTCAGATAACAACCGTTTCAGTATTTCAGGTTTCAAACTACGAGGCCAAACTCAGTTTAACGAGGTTCGGGTCACTAATTAAAACTTGTTATGTTAACTAGGTGCCTTAATTTGTCAATAGTTATAAGTACAGCTTAAAATCAACACTATGTCGCGGTTCAAGAGAACTGTCGAATTTGGCGTGCAATTAATTATGCGCAAGGTGGCAAAAATATTTTGGCTACCTTGTATATTTATTTAAATAAATATATTATGCCGTGGGACAACATTCCGCGAATTGAACAATAATCGCTATATAGTATAAAAAAAGTCACTTTTTCTGTCCCTATGTCCCTTTGTACGCTTAAATCTTTAAAACTACGCAACAGATTTTGATGAGATTTTTTTTAATAGGTAGGGTAATTCAGGAGGAAGGTTTTTTATGTAGGTATAGTTAGTACCCGTGTGCAGCCGGGGCGGGTCGCTAATTACACGATAAACTAAATTAAGGCTTTTATTGTGAGTACTATTTAAGCGAAGATAATATGCAATGTACCTTTTCCTAACTAGTGCGCAAAAACTAACTTTGCGCACGCTTAGTGCGCGGTAATTTGTTTTTTGACGCACTTGTTATGAAAAAAATCGTCCCTTACACGTGCAAAAACTTTTTTTTTACTCTGGTGATTGTCGCCCTCGTTTCACTCGGGCTCCAACTTTCACCCTCGCCGAAAAAAAGTTTTCCCGCACTAGTTAGGAAATGTACTATTTCAACACACTTGCTCGTAACGTAGGTATTATTGAACTGCTTTTAGGCTCATAAACCAAGATATTACACAGGCGTGCTATTTCATTTCCTTATCGTCCTAGTGCGGTAGTAATAACATAACTCGACTAACAATAAGTATTATGTTTGCAAACATTTGCAAAGATTATGTCATGAAAATGAAGCCTTCGAATTTTGTCAGGTTATGTTTAAGTATTTTTAAATGGACCAAAGTGTTTTCATGTGGCAGAAATAACGAAATCCAGAAGATTATTTCAAAAAAATATTTAATTTGCGTCAAATTATTAAGTAATTATTTAAAATGTCACGTTATCGTATTTTTATTTTATGAAAATTGTTAATGATTCGCGGTTTTTTTTTTATTTTGGCTGTTTATCGATAGGGTTGCTATTAGTTTACACTCGTATAAAAATTCCTTAAGTATGCGCGCGCCGTATACTTATAGTTACCATTTTATTTGTTATTCGGAGTGAAGTAAACTTCAAATATTTGTTGCATTTATTTGGTTGTGATTTCTGTTATTACTTTTTTGTAAATTGTGAACTTCAAGTAATAAAATAAAAATGAAGAAAATAATAATAATAGTGCATTCATGACACATAAGACACTATAGTATAAATAATAACAGACACAATTTGGTGCATCACGAAATGGACTCAACTCAGAATAACGTGACGTAAATTTGTTGTTGCATGTTTTCAATCTCTGTCGCAGCTTAAATGAAATAATATGGTATACACAATGTCAATTAGCATATCACCTTTGCCGAAGTATAAATTACGTTTCGAGCGCATCTTATTTATGGGCGAAGCTCCTTTTTAGGTATACATACAATCAATGACCTAATTAGTAATACATTTACTTGTAATAACATTTAACTAATTGCTTTATAAAATTTATTACGATTTATTCCAAACTGAATATCAATAAGCTGAATATAATCAATGACCTATGTTAATTATTAACAAGTCACGAGTATGCGCTGTATGGACAGGTACAAGTTATTATATTATAGTATAGTATGGCGGCTTCTACAGGGTGAAACAAAAGTCGTGAACAGTAATACGTTTTTCTAACAAATAATTGAATGCTGCGCAAGTTACCTAAAAATAGACATGTTTTTTATATTTTTTAAAGTTCCGTAGTAAACTAGGAATCCTAACAGTTTCACGATGTCGTGTCGGTCTGTTCGTCGGTCTGCGCAGCATAGGTCAGCCGTAAGTACTAGACATTATTTGGTACAGGGTATACATATCAACCACGCCGAGAAAGTGGTAAAATAGAGAAAAAATCGGGTCTACACGTAAAGTGGGGATGTTTGTTTTATTTTGCTGTAATCCTATCATAAGGAGAATCGTTAATTAGGTACCTATTGAAAAGTAATAAGGGTCCCTATAGAAAGTTTTGCTTTTAAGTTAATATTTTCAGAGATAATTGCTCCAGAATAAAAAAACGCTCCAAAAAAAATAAAAATAATGCCCCCATCATTCAACCCAGATCGTCTTGCTTCGTGGGCAAGTTAACTTCTAAGTAGGTTACAGAGGTTG
>JALPQI010017926.1:0-17327 GCA_025490895.1 Thaumatotibia leucotreta
CGAGAAAGAGGTCAATCGTCGAATCCGACTCGGTTGGGCAGCGTTCAGGAAGCTACGACACATATTTTCGTCCAATATTCCGCAGTGTTTGAAGACGAAAGTCTTTGATCAGTGTGTGTTGCCAGTGATGACATACGGTACTGAAACGTGGCCGCTTACGATGGGCCTCATAAGAAGGCTCAAAGTCACCCAAAGGGCAATGGAGAGGGCTATGCTAGGAGTCTCTCTGCGTGATCGGATTAAAAATGAGACCATCCGCAGCAGAACCAAAGTAACCGAAATAGCTCTCCGAATCGCTAAACTGAAGTGGCAGTGGGCGGGGCACATTGCGCGTAGAACCGATGGCCGTTGGGGCGGGAAGGTTTTTGAGTGGCGGCCACGTACCGGAAGGCGTAGCGTGGGTAGGCCCCCCACAAGGTGGACTGATGACCTGGTGAAGGTCGCAGGAGTCCGCTGGATGCGGGTGGCGCAGGACCGGTCATTGTGGCAATCGTTGGGAGAGGCCTATGTTCAGCAGTGGACGTCTTTCGGCTGATATGATGATGATACTTTTACCAAAGGTTATCCATCGCCATTCAACGTGGTAACGCTGCTAGTGTGATGGGTACCTTCGCTCCAGGTACAACTCGTGGCGGGCTTTTCGATTAATTTAAGTTAGTTTGTTTTATTCACTATATTTAATTAGTTTTATATTATCGATTTATTTCATAGGTTTAAGTGTTTTATTTTTATAAATGCGTCAGATTTTGTATTATTTAGGTATTTTTTTATTAACTTAATGGTTTTAACGTAATTTACTCCAATAAACTTTTACCAAAAGTAAATTTAATCACAAAATGTAATATTTTTGTCTTGTTTTATCTTACTTATAGTAATAAATTGTTGCAATTAAAAAATCGCAGTCGTTTGAAATTGGTAACACTTCATATCGTTCACCCTGTAATGTTATACAATCAGTGTTCACTACAACATTTTTCAGCATTGGCTAGCCCATTACGTGCGTGCGTGCGTAGCGTGGGCGTTGTAGCGTATGTAAATGTAATATTAGATGACACACAGTGTGTCCAGCAAGCGGTGTGTCATCTACTATAACATTTACATAATCTACAACGCGCACGCCTCGCACACGTACGTGCATGTGTTGCACACGCATTTGGTGTGGTTAGGCTTTAAAACTTTCATTGCGGACGAGTGCTACGCGCTACGCTCGTAGCCGATCCCGTGATTTTTCCGCTTTGTAGCGAAAATGGACCTCCCACAGAGAACTCCCCTCGGTAGTTATTTATATATTTAAAACTTTATTGCACAAAAGGAAAAAAAAATGTACAAAAGGCGGACTTAATGCTATGAAGCATTCTCTACCAGTCAACCTTCGGGCAAAGCAGAGAACATGTAGGCGGTGCAAGAAACAGAACAAAGCGGTAGTTACCGCGCTCAAAGTGTTAAAAGTATTTTTAATATAGACGAATTATAATTGCATTATCAAGTCTAGCAACCAATGTTCTTACGACTCTTTCTAATGTCTCCGTAATAACTAATCAGTGATCGGTTTTTAGAGCTCCCCCTACCGGGATTTCGCGTATAAAAAAATTACGGGTGTGACTATAAAATTTTATTTAACACTATTGTATTATACACATCATCATCATCATCATCAGCCTATGATAGTCCACTGCTGGACGTAGGCCTCTCCTATTAACTATACGTATACACGCATTAGGAAGTAAAAGCCCATAATCGCCACGCTGGGCAAGCGGATTGGCGATCGCAGTAATGTGTCTACTATGATGACGCTGCTGCCCATCATCAATCTTTTATCAAATGATGGTCAGTGACACTTCGATCCCTTAGTCGACTCTTACGACACCCGCAGGAAGAGTGGGGGGTGGGGGTTGGTATTATACACACAACAGTTAAGTGTGGCCAGACCATAATTCCGTAAATATGACAGATATCAGAAAACTTCCAACTAATATCGAAAGTACGTTACTCAACGAGTAAAATTACACTAATAACTTTTTTGAAATAAACTCAGAAATATCTCAAATATTAACTTCAAACTCTTCTATACATTTAGTACGTAACCGTTAATTCAAAGACTAGTTTAATACGAATATTTTTTTTATTTAAGAATAAATGTTAGATTTATTATTTCATAAACGTTAGTATTATTATTATATTACAATGTACTTACACCCTGTATAGGTGCCTTAATATGTAGTTACACCCTGTATAGGTACGGAACGCCAATGATAAATCTATGCACATAAAATGTTTCTCGGAGAATCGTCCTTCAACTGCAAGAAGGAACATACTGTAAGACACGATCAAGGGTTGATTTAGTTTTGACTTATGCTCCTAAGTGTTTCCCTTAGATAGGAAAAGGCATTCATAGTTTCGGCGTCCCGTTTGATGTTATCAAAAACGCCCATGTTGTCATTTAAAAATCCGGTAACACACTTCTGCCTCCGCTGAATGACGCACAAACGACGCCCAAAAACACATCGTTGGTAAGTGGAAATTCAATGTACTCAAAGCTCGTCAATTTAAACGAAAGAAAACACGCGCAGTCCTACGAAAACAATTACTTAACGTGTCAGGAGTCGCTTAAAACAGCGTATTTTAAAAAGACGGCAGGATGCGTTACGACTTTTTGAAGGAAGAATAGCTACCGCTCTATCTTCGTCGTGGTAAATTGCTTCACCGGCCCATTAGGCCTTCGCCACACGATTAGCATGCCGTTCGTATCTTGACTACCCGTGTGGATGGGTGGAGGTGCTCACGCAGCATAATTATATACGTAGGAAACACACTGTATGTAGGTAAAGAAAGGTATTGGATAGATCACGTACATACACATGATATAAGGGCTGTAGCTGTAAGGACTGTGCAAATATCGGTAATGTTAGGTTTTACTCGATACGTAAAGCAGGCCATCGCGTTTTCTCCGATATGTCAGAGCGAGCGCAATAGAATGTCATTTGTATTACGTAATATCGAGTAAAACCTAATGTTTTCTTTACTTTCTAACTCATGGTACGGACACCGGTGAAATTTGAAATTGCAATGTTTATAGTCTTACATATTTTTACCTTTACTTACATGTTTCTAGATATTATTTAAAGTTCCAGTAACTGGGGGGCTACCACGATAAACTAATGCGATTCAGTATTATTGAGGATGCTCCCAATTCGACGGATTTTTTAAATGTACGAGTATGTTACTAGATAATCTTACATCTGAGAATCGTAAATGGATTTTAAATTATTTTTTTAATCCGGATATCTGAAGAATATATGGACATTTTTGAACATTTTTTTTTTCCTTTTGAGTTCGAAAGAGATCATGATTCTGAGTAGAAAAAAAGAATTAAAATTTTAACTGTTTATTTATTAGAAAGTAGTAACGTTACAATGTTTTAGCTTAGTACAATCTTTAAAGTCTAAGATTATTTACTAAACATTTACTTTTTATTCTATGTTGTAGTTTATCTACTTACATTATTAAGATTGAATAACCCAATTCATAAATAATGAAAATGGACAAAATAAAAAGATACCCTCAAACTACCTATCATCATATTTTAACAGAAATTTAAATGGATATAACCTACCCAACCGTGCTTGTACTTGTATTGTTTATAGTTACCCAGCTCTATAAGCATTAGCAATTTCAAACCAAAGATATAGGAAAAAGGATACGATTCTTGAAACATATGCAGATACGGATTTGATCTCGCTATATTTTGGACCGAATATGATGGTCCGGGAACCAACCTAATCCGTACCAGGCTTACGTAGTTTCTGCTATATGTAGATTGGAAGGTATTAAAGCTTTCCATAAATCTCTTATCTAAAAAGGAGATAATCGTTTGTTATTCTTATGGTTTCCGAGATACAGATTCGGCCTAGTTCGGGGACCTCTGTCAATTTTTATTATGAAAATGTGTCTATTTTACTATTTTGCTTCGATAACCTTTTTTATTATTTCATATTCAACTCTTTCGACATTTTTAGACAATAAGAATAAATACCTGTTTCAACATCTCTGTATTAAACTAATCTATCAGATAAATGTTAGTTTTTCTTTTTTCATGTGCCTGGGAAAAAGAAAGCGATAATTTTGAAAGGATATTCAGCCGAAAGTAGCCAAAATTATAAAAAAAAACACTGGCGGTTACACTATAAAATTGTCGGAATAGTTTTTGAGATTGTATAGGTAGCCTAAATGCTGGCGGCATTCCCTCGCCGTATTGCAATACAACGTTGTACGAGGAATAAAATAGATTGATTTGAAATTATTTCAAACTGTTCATGGAATGAAACTACTGCTATGAATATTAAATGACGTGTGCGCCGGCGAACAGCCAATCTATTCAATGACACGAGTCTGATTTCAATCGATCTAGTTTCGGCTAGGAAACTAGGAACTGCCCCTACCACGTGCTAGCTGCGGAATAACTGTTGCGCAATTTACGTTTTCTAATCGTCGACCGTAATGTTTGAATTAAGGTTACTTACACAAAATTATATTCATATTAACGACGAGTTTGCTCAACTGTAATGAACTTATTATACAAGGTTGTAGGCCACTATTATGAAATTGACCAATCGCGTGCCAGCAAAACAGACATCAACGAGCCACCATCTCACGATCTGCACTTCCCCTGGCGTAATTATTTCATTTATTACATTTGTAACTTATTTTTATTGACTAGACTTGGAGAAAAGTATTGTACGTAGCATCATAATCAAGCTTTTCCAATATTTATAGCTTGTTTTTTGTTTACGAGTATCAATCGTATTGGCACTCCAGTTTAGCGATTTTTCGAGAGATGTCAGTATTTTAGTTTACCTTAATTTGATCTCGTAGATCTAATAAACTCAAAGTCGAATAAAATAATACGAATACTAATTGAGACACACAAATAACATACGACACATAGCGTTGAAAATTTCCATAAAAAAATCCCTATTATTACCGAACGGCTCGTTTTTTCCGGATCTTTTAGGAAAAATTTAAAGTTTCCTCTTTGATTTTCAACTCTAAACAAATTTTGATTAACACTAATGGTCACTTACAAAAGGCAAGGGGGAGACATCGAGAAAAAGTCAATTAAAAATTGGAAGTGACAGTTATTTCTTTAAGAAATAAAAAAAAAACAAGTTTTTCTCAAACATGCAATGAAATATTGTCTTTATGTTTCTTAAAATAGACTCAGAAGTATCGTTTTTAGGGCGCAGTAACTCATTGGAATGGAAATGGAATTTCATAACACTTTTCAGGACTGCTAAGTTACTTTGTATTAAATTTTGACAAAATTTGTAATTTTTTTTGTATTTCTTTGAATGTTTGAGAAAAGCACTATGCCTCGGCATGAAAACGTATTCCCGGCCTCGTTACCTATCCGGCCGCTCTCACGGCCGTATATACCAACTTGGCCAGAAATCCTCATTTCCCCGGCCTCTGATGTAATGTACAGTTGTATTACGTACAGTAGTACGGCCACTGGAATATTGCCAGGCATCCCTAATCATGTCAAAAAGAACACGCGAATTTGTGAAACATAAAACTTATAGTTAGTTCTAAGTGAACCGTTGGCCTTTACCCTTTTACGTTGTACCTTCTGAGCAAATGGACGCTCCCTTGACACAAAGCTACAAAAAAGCTATTTTATTAGTTTTATAGACATTCAAAGCTTGAATTATCTATGGGTTACATCAGTGAATTAGATCCTCAAGGGGACGCACTACGCCTACTTTAAAACAATTTGGTATAAAAAATACAGGAGAAAGAAAGGATTTTTATTTTGTTTAAATTGATTACTCTACTCAAATTATATAAAACAATATAAGATGTATTGTTTTGTATTATATTCTGGCCATTTTTTCCGCAACTCGATATTAAACGTTAAATAACAAGTATTTGTTCCTTGGTCATGGCTGTTTACGTATTATATATATCGTTGCCTGGTACCCACATCACCAGCCTTATTATTTACATTTGAACTTACTGTGGGACTAGGTACATTTGTGTAAGACGACACAAGATTTTTTTTTAAACGTGCCTATTTTGCGTGGTCCCAACGCTGGCCCAGTACTTGTTGGGGGCTTCACTTTTGTTTTTTTGTTTTCTACTAATCAACGGTATAAATCAAACTATGTTGCCTATAAACCTCGACTATATGGCAATAGATACAATAATAGTTTTCTTAGTGTTACTTTTACGATCATTTTGTTCCTGCGCCATACTTAAATACAATGCTAAACAGCAGTGTTTGCACTGCTGCGTTACGGTTTGGGGGTAAGCCGTTGTATTTAATTAATTGCCTATCTATGCAATCTATCTAAGTCCTCAGGGTAGGCAGCGCATAGGGGACTTTCTGATCGCTATGTCCATGGGCCTCAGTTCCTGCTTTCCATCAGCTGGGCTGAGAGCTTAGTTGTATACCTTCGCCACATAATAAAAAACGTACGAGTTGCCTAATCAAGTCATTACTCTAGTATTTACCTACAGTAAATACGTGTAAGTAGTTACTTGACAAATCAAACATCAAAGCATTTAATAGCCATGTTCTCAATTCTGAACCCCGTATTAGAATCAACACGACAAACGTAAATATTATTTTATATAGTGCTTTTAGGAGCGAATTCAATTCATTTGAATATCAAAGAAGGCTACGCGTGATTACACAGGAGTTGAAGCGTGTGTTAACCTTCTGACAGCCGTTGACAGCTGTACAATCACATCATCAGCCTATTTTACACACACACAGCACACACACATACACACACGCGAACACACAAAAAACACACTCTGCACATAGATATAATTGTTCAGTGTCAAATAGTGTCAGCCTCCTCCGTAGCTAGTAATCCTGTCTACGAAGCTGGAGGTGTGTTTATTTATCACAAATAATTGTTCGTTGGTCGTAGCTGTCTATGTATTTGAGTATCTATAACTATGTATCTATCTATGTATATTTATATCGTGGCTTGGTACCCACATCTGCTTGCTTGGTTATTTTAGAGAAATCTTGTTTTGCTAGGGTACGAGTACGAGTTTACCAAAATTTCATGAGTAAAAAGTCTATAAATAGTTTTCCAATACCATGTAGGTAATGTATTATAATAGATGCAGAATTAGTATTAATTAAAACTTACATATTTTGGGACATCTTTACACAAATCAACCTAGTTCCATTGTAATCTCAATTAAGGCTTGTGATGTGGGTACCAAGCGACGATATACATAATAGATAGATACTTAAATACATGCACAGCCACGACCAAAATTGAATGTTTGTTATAAATAAATACACAATTAATGCCCTCGCCGGGATTCGAACCAATTAGGCTACGAAGGCTGACAGTTCATGTTTTTCTGAAAACAATTCAATGTGTTGAATTACCTTAAGGTGCGTTCAAACCAAAAGAGCTTTCGCTGTTCTATCCCCCGTTCTACGAAATCAACCAATCACGTTTTGTGTAACGATCGAATTTCGTAGAGTGGGGGGTTAGAATAGCGAATGCTCTTTTGGTTTGAACGCACCTTTTGACACATGTGAGTTTTTACGTAAGCTGTAAAGACGGACCTATACTAAGCCTATTTCACATCATGAGCCTATTTCAGTTCACTGCTGGACGTAGACCTCTCCTACTAACTATGCGCATTAGGAGGTAACTGCTTCTAATCGTCACGCTGGGCAAGCGGATTGGCGATCGCAGTAATGTGTCCACTATGATGAGGGTGCTGTCCATCATCTTCTATCAAAGAATGGTCAGTGATACTTCAATCCCTTAGTCGGCTCTTACGACACCCGCGGTAAAAGTTGGGGTGGTGACAAATGTATTCTTACTGCCGTCACCACATAGCACGAGAGAAGAATATCACTATCTTATTTCTGACTATAGTTAGCTCCGTCTCTACAATTTACGTAAGAACTTAGGTACAGGTGCAATCCCAGCCTAAGAATTGACAAGCATTTGGCTAGTTTAATTATAAACGATCTACATAAATATATTTATTTGAAAACTCGAACTCCCTTACCCTTGAGGGTTACTTAACTTAATGCAAATGAAACCGAATACAGTTAACGTTAAACCAATTACATTGCTCATTGTTCATTACGCTAAACTTCAATAACATAGCGTGTGACTTGTAAAATCTCTTAATAGGATTATTTGTGTATGTAGTATAAGCACAGACTTAACGCTAGACGCGGCATCGTACGTTTAAACATGGTATAACACAAGGAAATGGAATAACTTCAACAGTGTTCCTGAGGTCGTAAGAAGCAAATAACATGAACACATGTACACTATTGACAAATTACTGCTTAATTTTCCTATTGTAGAATTATCAATGCTTTAATTATTCCGCATATTTAAGGAAGTTCACAATCTATAAAACCTGAATTGTACTATGTGCACTCACCTTTGACATGTTCATATGCTCATGAATTATTTCGTTGACTCTTTCTTTACTGATGCCCACATCTCTAGCTATCTCCCATTGTTTCACTCGTCGGTCTTCTAAAATTATTTTCTTTACTTTGGCAACATTTTTCTCCGTAATAGCCGAAACTGGCCTACCGCTACGAGGGTCATCTTCCAGGCTTTCACGGCCAAATTTAAATTGATTAGACCAGAATTTTATGGTGAATTCAGAAGGGCACGAATCACCAAACACACGTAACATACGCTCTCGAATCTGTGAGGGCGTATTTCTTTCTTTTGTTAGGAATTTGATCACTGCGCGCTGCTCAATTTTATTATTTTAGTTTTTTCACCCGACATATATTGTAATAATTCGAAAATCGTTCACAAATGAGACTCCCGAAACAAAAGAATGTCACAAAATTTGAAAAAGGAATAACCAATGAACACAAATGCATTTCAGCCAGCCATACATTTTCGTATTTTGTTTGACCAAGTAGATTTTATTTCAACCTGCCCTCGTAGAATATAGAAAAACGGTAACTGAGGCATTTAGTGCAAATGATTGTGTGCAAACATAAACTAAATAGTGTTTTTTTTTTCATCGAAATAGATTTTATGGAGAAAGAAATTACTTTAATTCGATTCTCAGTTCACAACAAAAACCTTTTCCAAAATTAATACGAGCAACTTCTACTAAGTAAACTAACTTACATAACTTAAACATGTTTACTTGATATTATTTTCATAAATACCACAGTAAATATACAAGCTACGTGTCCCTCAGAAGTCAGGGGCTCCCTTGAGGCTAAAAGGGATGCAAATAGGGTTTTTAAGGACAATATTATGGTAAGTTTAGTGGAGAAAGCTATTTATGAGACAGATAATGTAAATGGAGATAAAGACGTAAAGGGAGCCGGCATTCTTGAAGCTAAAGTCTAACCTTTGACATGCGACGCCATACATCATATTTCATTGTTCCAACTTATTCACGTGTTTTATTTAACTCAAAAGAATATTTTATAGAACATTTCCGCCTATATGTAAAAACTTCTCTTGTATTTGTCAGCCTCCGTAGCCTAGTTGGTAGTGAACCTGCCTACGAAGCTGGAGGTTCCGGGTTCGAATCCCGGCGAGGGCATTCTTTGTGTATTTATTTATCACAAATGTTTGTTCCTTGGTCATGGCTGTCTCTGTATTTAAGTACCTATATGTATCTGGCTAGTATATCTATCGTCGCCTAGTACCCACATCACAAGCCTTAATCGAGCTTACCGTGGAACTGGGTTGATTTGTGTAAGATGTCCCAAGATATTTATTATTATTATTATTTGTATACATAGATTACTCAGAGCATGGAATGGCATATGTATAATTATATTTGAATTTTATTGAACATACTGATATTCATTATAAAATTGTAAATTGAATAGCAAAGATATTAAGGTATCAAATGATCCACCTCAAGATTGCTGTTTTAGGAGCTTATTACCACTACAAACTCAATAAAGTTCTCGATAGCACCTACGTCAATATTTCACGATTGTAATAGTTCTATATAGCATTATACCTACACGTTATACCATCGTGTACTGTATAGTAAGTACCTTTTAAGAATAGTGTCCTTTCTCCTTAGGTTTGACTTTGTTGTTGTCTGCAAAAGAACCTACAGTCTATGTCAAAGATATATGACAAAAGTTTACATACGCAACCCTATATTATTTATGGTATTAATGTCGCACTTTACGTGCATCTATATTTATTAACATAACTGTACCCAGTATGATTCATGAATTTTGTACGAACTTTGTCAAATACCTATTGCTTCGTTGCCTTGAAACGATTGCAAATACGAGTATTTAAGTGGATCAGCAGGTCTACCAAAGTTGCCATTTCGCAATCGTATAGGTACTATAAGAGATAAGTAATAAATGTATGAGGAGATTTGTACGAAAAGTCGCGACGTCACCATTCCCATACAATATTATGGTCACATGACTTAACAATTTTATTATCATATATATTATGTAATTGCAGAATGTCATCTTAGCTAGGTCTGCAGACAGTATACCAACACAGTAAGGCATAATTATATATCTACCCAAGTAAGGCGCAGCGTGGGTAGGCTAAAATGACTATGAATTGAAAACAAGGTAGACCGATGACCTGGTGATGGTCGCAGGAGTCCGCTGGATGCGGGTGGCACAGGACCGGTCATTATGGTAATCTTTGGAGAAGACCTACGTTCAGCAGTGGAGATCTCTTGGCTGATATGATGATGATGATGAGTAAGACAGAAACAGCAGTAATAGGCGTTCTTACAGCTCCATATTAGAACCGGAATCGTAATTACTTACCTCTATCCATCCATCTGACAGCGGTCTGTATCGAGGCGGGTCGGGTCTGTAGCCGGCGGGCGTAATAGGTAGACAAACGAATTTCGCAGCATTTATTATCTATAGCTATTTAATTTATGGATGCTACGGGTGACCAGAGTACGGGCCTACCACGGTATGTTCACAAATTTCGAGCATCCGTCTAATGACATAGTTTTTGGAGCTACAAAGACAAATTTAATGTTCGAAATTTACTAATCTTGATATTCGCCATAGTAGGCTTGGATTTAGGTACATACTTGCACTACAAGCATCTGAGACTTCCCAGCTCCATATTATTTTACTTGGAAAGACGTTTGTAAATTCCGAATAATTTGGCGTGGAGTTGCGGTAAACCATGGCGCTGGTTTTCAGTGGGGGCCTAAGTAGACTAAAATACTAACGCTAAAATTACAACTTAAATCGAAGGAAAGAGGTTAATCAAAACCGATTGAAAAAAGGAAGAAATAAATGTAAACATTTTTCGCTCTTAAGTTTATGCATGGAAAAAGTGTACACGACATTTAAATTTAAAAGAATACAATATTTACGAGTATGTGACATATTGGGTGGATGTATTGCAAAACACCTGAGAGTTGATTTTGTTCAATGAGCTAAGCGAATACGATTCTGTTATATTAAGAAAAATAATAAAATTATTTCTTAGACAGGTTGTCACTATTACATTGGATATTATTCCATTTAATAGCGACAAGCCTTTTAGTATCTCTATTGGGTGTAGAGAAAAAATATGATCAAGTAATTCCTTTTGACGGAGAAGATAATTATGTCTTATGTCAATTCATTAAAAGAAAGAGACTTAAAGAATTCTGTTCGGATAAAATCGTTAAGTGTCATTGAGAAAATCGTTGGAAAAATCCAGTGTCTTCAAGTGCTTTGGAAACTAGGACACGGACAGACTGCACCTGCCCAAGGGGCCTTGTCAACTCGAGAAAGCGACAGAACGTGATGTAGCTACCTTATAGTTACGCTGACTAACATGTCGCTAGATTAATAATAAACTTCTGTGGGTTTGATAGGAGGTTGAAATGTAAAATAATACGCAAGTGACTCGAAAAACTCGAAAAACCATCAAACTGAACTAAAATGAGTTAATATGCTGACACGTCACCGAAAAATGTCGAACCTGCATAAGCCCCGAGGATGATGTAGGTAGTTTTCATCGTGATATAAAACTGTCATGACTTACAGGAATCCTAAAGCACTAGGATAAAAACCTAAGCCGGGCTTTGAACTCTTAAGATAAGGATAAAAAACGCTCAGAACATTCAAGAAGGCTAAGTGAAAAGTGATGTAAAAGAATGTTTTCAATTATGGAAAACGAGGCTCACCCGCCAATGTCACAATAACGGGGACGTGCGCTTTCACGCGAATGTAAAGGATAAAAGGTTTCGGAAAAATGCGTGGTGACGATGTTTTATTTACCCGCTGCGGGGTCATTGATTGTTCTGGAATTGTCTTTTTTGTATCAACAACATATTATTTTGATTCGGATTTATAGCATAGAGTGCCCTCGCAAAAAAAAATCACGCATAAAATATCCTTGGACTATGTTACAAAAATCAACTTAGCTCAATTAAAAATTGTGTAATGAGTACTAAGTGATGATATACTCAATATAAATAGGTATTTCATTATACAAAAATACGAAATGACTGAGAAACAAATATTTTGCTAAAGAATTCACAAAGACATGTTCTCACTAGGATTAAAACTCAAGACTTCTAGCATCGTAGGCAGAATTACTACCGACTGAGCTTCGATGACTCTATTTTCCTTAAGCACACATCATAACATAACATTCTGATCTCCTAATAATGCAATAATCAGAAAGCAAACAAACAATACAAGTAGTTTGTTCTAGTTACGAAACATCTCACGATAATCATACAACTAACAACCAATAACGAGTAACTCAATTCTTTCACTAACATCTCGACGTATATTCCCATTGAAAAGTTCCTTTATTATATTGCCCGACAAGTTAATCTAAGCCTCCCTACGGTTCTGACCTATCTCGTTCGCCCATCTATAAGGGTACGTGGAGCTTTCATTGTACGCAAAAATATTTCAGATGCCCGGCCCCACGTTGGGCGCCAGTTTTTGTAATATATTTGCATGATGTGAAAAATGTGTATAAATCCTTTTAGGAAAAAGCTGTTGTAGACTTTTTCATAAGGGTTATTCTAGAGCTAAATTGAAACGGTTAGTAAGGCTACGTTAAAACCTTTGACATGAAACGTTTCGCATAACAAATATTTTAATAAGAGTTCATTGAAAACTAATGTTAGATAATACAATCTTATAGTTTTCATATAAAGAAGCTTAATTGCTTAAACTGGTCTAATTATTTATTTATCAAGTATAAGGAAAGTTGTGAGAACGACAACGTTTGGGCGCCAGTTTTTAATATTCAATTGTAGGTATCATTATGTTGACGAAAAGTAAATTATTAGAGAATGCTTGTGTAACGCACTATTTATATAAGATTATTTCTTGGTATAGGGTAAACTAAAGCGTAACAGAAAACAAACTTGCACAGTGATTGAAATAATGATAATGGTCTTACGTCTTGCAATGTTCAAGTATGTATTATATATGTAGTACATATTACTTAAATTATTAAATACCACCACACAACAATTAACAGATTAATATGTAATTGGAATGTTAATTTACTCTATTGTATACCTATGTCAAGTACATATTATAAACAGTTCTGTTAAGTAATCACAGCCAATATTACATATGTTGTTTTATTCATACATTTCAATTTGAGGCTTAAAACAAACGCTTTATACTACAATAATATATAAACGTATTAAAAGTTTCATTATTATACCCAAACATGATATTAGTAAGCTAAGCCAATCCCCAGATTTCCATTCCACGCCACATAGTTTCCGTAGGAAAACATGAAATTGGGTCACATATTGAATCGCACTCGTTGTAATGAAATAAACATAAACACAATCCAATATGCTCAACGCAGCCTTCCCATTTCCTACTCCGACACAATATAAAAGTGATGGAATTTTGGACAATCGGGCCGCGACGCAAATAAACTGACATTTATATCAGTTGGCGTAATACCTTCTCTTTTTAATAATTTCACTTTTTTTAACGGCGGTTTTCGTATATTCAAAGTACTACGGTTATTCACTAGCCAAATTTTCCAGGAATCATTCTTAGGGATATTGATGTAAAAGCACGAAGTAATGAAACATGTAATATTAATTTAAACGTTCATTTAAATTCATTAAACAAGATCAATACAGTCAACGAAAAATGTGGCCTACAACTTTTCGACCCTATTTCATTGAATAAAGCCGGAAAGTGGTAGTCCACATTTTTTGTTGGTTGTTCATCTATATTATATTTGTCCCTAGGAATTAACACGCAAGTGTCAACTCTTGTAGTTTTGATAAAATTTCTATCACAAGCGAAAATTTTACTGGTAAAAAATGCACTGCGAAAATGTAAACGGTTTATTTTTACACTGTATAGCACCGATTACATCGAAGGCCATTTGTCAGCTAGTGACGGACCTCTAAAAAGATTTCGCAATTTTCGGGCGACACATTAAAAATGCTTACCCCAAAAAAAGCGCCAAAAATTCGTTATCCGCTTTTCGCTGAGCTCATTCTAACATTTTCCCGAAGCGAGTTTAAAGCAGCCATTCCTATTCTCAGCATCTTTTTCGTTTCCTTTTTGCCGTCAAATATTGGCTGAATCGCCAGAGGCTTTCAGTGCTACAAACTAGTGTTGGTGTTTCTATTTTTTATTTCTAGAAGTCCAAATTTTAGCTGATTGTCCCCAATTCGGATCCCGTTCAACATCATCTGCCTGGCGTTTTTTCGGTGTTCGCCATGGCTCACCATGGCTGACTTGTTCGTCTGAGTCTGCTTGGTAAAATAAATAAATGTCATGTGTACGAAGGAGATTTTATTTACACTACGTGCGCTCGTTTGTGGTGCGCGCGCCGCGCCCGCTGCAGCAGGATACCATCGCGAATGCAGACTTCTGGCCGAAGGGCGCCATGTTAAGGCAGATGCGGGGTGTCGAACCCTACGTCAGATCAGGCGACGCAACAGAGGCACGTCGTTACGTCGTCGCTTAAATTTAATCAGTTTTTAAGTAAATAAATAAATAAAATGTTTATTACCAGAAAAAGTATAAAATGATTTTGGTTCACAAAAATAATTTGAACATAGTTCATATTAACATTGACATAATAATATCCATCGGGCCCAAACTAGGCACAGTCTGTATCTTGGAAACCGAGGTAAAATTATATGTAAATTAATAATAATTAATTTATATGTAATTTTTTAGTTCGTAGTGCCTTGATTTTTACTGTCATGCTGTACAATTTACAAAAAAAAAAAATTGGATGGAAAAAAAAAGAAGTGTCGCCATCATAATCATATATCTAGATGCTTATAAATACTGGAACATGAACTGTAATACCTTAGCAATAGACTCGTGTTTCGATATTTAGGGCTACCATCTGCGTTCGTAATATGATAGCAGCGACTGTACCTACTTCTACGTACTCGAATTTACAAAGAAAAGTACTAAAATTCTAGCTAAGAGTTTTACTTTGAAGGCTTTATTTAAAATACTTAAAATCTTACTTTGATTTAGATACTTACAAAAAGTTTACTTACAAACTTTCTCAAAGTCTACAGGATACTATGTCGCCTACTTAAATAAACCTCAATAACCTTTCTCATTACTTTAAATAAAAAATATCTCGACATAATAGTTCGTAAGAGCCAAATCGTTCACAACACTGCAGAGTTCAGTTTCCGCACCATCCTAAGGGTGCAGCTCTACTGACGCAGAGCGAAGCTGTGCAAAAGTGACGAATTACATTCTTCAAATTCAAAATTCGAAACACTGTGATGCCGTCTCATTGGCCGAGCTAACAACAGCTCTGCGTCAGTGGAGCCGCACCCTAATAGCACCGATAATAAGCCCAATCAAAATCATGGACATTGCGGTTTCCTACCCTGCTCCCACGTAATACGATACCAATGCATTGTGATATACGACCGCGATATTTCGGCGGCTTGGCAAGGAGCAAATCGTCGCTACACTTACCCAATATCGAATTTACCTTATAACTTGCCCTTATATAAGCGAGCAATTCATAGAAATGACCTTTCTTTCACTACCAACAAGGATGCTTTTCCATCAAGTGAGCTTTGTATAGGAGGTTGAGGAAGTATAGTCGCCAAATGTATTTTGAATGTAATGTGTAATGCAGTGTGAAATGTTATTTAATGCGATTTATGTGGCATGTGCATACAATTTAATTTGGACAGTGGTACAGAATGTACGCGACATTTTGGGCTTAGTAAACCTCAGTTGTACGAGTATCATTTTTTTTCTAGAGTACTGTTATGGATAGGTTTCTGCAACTCGACTATAAGCACTTGTATGTCATTTTTAGTGCGTAGTAGACACTGAATGAGCTATGGACGGGGTTTATTTACATAATCGAATCAGAAAGAAGGAGATTCGCAGACTGACAAAGAAACGCTGTATTTGGGTCACGTTCAACCGGTGTATGTGGAAGTTCAAAGGGGAGTCCTACGTTAAGCAGTGAACATCTTACGGCTGAAATGATGATGAAATAAGGGAGACAGCTGGTAACCACTGTTGCTAAAAGCAAATGAGTGGCTAAAATAAATTGCCATTGAAATTTTAATAAGGTAATAAAGTGTACATAAGTACACTTGTAACTTAGGAAGTGTCACTAGCATGTTTCCGAACCGATATCAGAGGGTTAATTGTATTGACATCAAAAGGGACACGAGGAACGATACGGTGAAATTTAGTATCGAAAGCATACACAATGTGACTTTGCATATAGTTTCAATTTAAGAGCAATCATTTTTTACAAAACGTTGTACACCAAATAAAATGGTAGAATAACTTTAAGCTCCGTTTTTTCGCTGCCAAAAAAATTGTATCGGGTACTCAAACGATTACTAAATTGGACAACGAATCCCTGTAGGATCGAAATGGCAAGATCATTACGCAATTCCATATATAAAGGGGAAATCCAAACGAGCGCTCGAATTCTTAAAATATTACAATCCATCGCAAATTCTGTACGATCGGAGAAATTTTTGCATCAACGGCTATAGAAATTGAATTGGCGATTCTTTGAGAGCTTCCATTTTTTTGTCAGCGATTTCCAAGCTACTCGGAGGTTATCGAACGACATCAACTGATTCTTTCTAGAACTTTTCACAGTTGATCGAGTGATCAGTTCGGAATATTTGAAACGTCGCTGTAGCGGAGACAATCAGAAAAGGAAATGGCTAGATATTTCGACTGAATGGACTCTTTCTTAAAGCTGCGAGTGGATGCTTAATATGGCTTTCTCAATCTCCACCTTTTCGTGTAAAAGTTTGAAAATAATCATAATAAATCATTTATTATTTAAGTAAAGATGGTACTTTTTTTAAGCAGCTAGTGA
>JALPQI010017927.1:0-26177 GCA_025490895.1 Thaumatotibia leucotreta
TAAGGTAAATGTTCAAATAACCTAACTTTATCATCAAGTTCCCTTGACGTAGTATAGCCCGTATAGGTACTAGTGCAACGTCAAGCATTGTTATGTACTTCTGCCTTGTACCAGGCAACGATTATTGGGTAATAGGTACTAAATATGATTTTAAATATTATATGTCATATACCAAAGGAAAAATACCGCAATTTACCAACGCTACGGGTGGGATATGATAAAATTTCAATATTAGATGTCATAAACCATAGAAAAAATACCGCAGTTTACCAAAATATTAGATGTCCCACGTCCTCAGCCGAGGACTCAAAACTGAACAAGTCGCGATCTTCAACTGTTGAGAACATCGTAATTCATAATAATCCGTGATCTGAATGGCAACTTGCATGAGACTGTTGTTATGAAAATTCCAGTAATTTCAGGTAATTTTGCAAATGTTCAGCAACTTGTACATTCAACCAATTGGAACCGTAGCTCGCTCTCAAAAATACATCTCAATCTCTTTAAAAAATGTCTTATAAGAATTATAAGTTATTCTAAACGTATTATTATTCTAAGAGAATTGAATTTAAGTTATAATTGTATTATGTAACTCAATTTATTCAGAATGCATTGCTGCTGGTAGCCGTAAAATAAACATCTGACACATTTGTTTGTAAATTGTAACCTCCCCCAGAGTACAGGCATCGCCTAGTGTGGGAGTCAGCAGTAATGTAACGTTCGTTAACATTTTCAGAAATAAAATCTTTTTATTTATTAAATGACAACTAGTAAGAGAATACCTACTAGGTAGCTATTTATATTGTCACTTCGTCATGGTTCCCGATTTTCCTAAGTGACCTAAGTTGGCTGTACATTGCTAGATGAAACTTATAATTTTAGACATTCGTAGTAAACAAAGTCCCTTTCGCTGCAAAACGAAGAGTGCGTGCGCGCAAGAATGGCCGACGACAAAGAAATGCCGAGACCTTGGCAGTGAAATGTCAAACCGGCTGCGCGGTAGGGCTGCGCGCGGTTGACAGTGATATCGATATCGATACTTTCGTTCAAGGACCGAACCAGGGATCAGAACCGGTTTTTTAGAAAAACCTCGAAATAGCTCAATATTTCAAAATATTTTACACTCTTTATGTAGTACTATATACTTTATGTATTTAGCAACATCTTATTTTTTAATTACTCCATTAATAAACAATCTATATACCGAAAAACGAAAAATAACGTAATTAACGCAACGAACGAACCAGGAATCAGGACCGGTATTTTAGAAAAACCTCGAAATAGCTCAATATTTCAAAATATGTTACACTTTTTATGTACTCTATACTTTATTTAATTAACAACATCGTATTTTTGAATTACTCTATTAATAAACAATTTATATACTGAAGAACGAAAAATAACGTAATTAGAACCGTTCTTTTGTATGCAGAAAAAACCGGTATCGCTAGACCAAACGCAATGGATTTTGAAGGCAGACGTTCGCACAGAACTCAATGCTAACGTAACGAGTTAAACACCAGCGGCCATATCTTATTTACATATATAGATATCGATGAGGTGGTGAACTCGTGACTTGCAACAAAAGCGCTCTTGCAGTGCACGATAAAATTGCCTACATCTGTGACCTAAGTGCGCACTACTACTCTAATAACTAAGCAGTCATTATAGCTAAATACAGCTAGGTGATATTGATTAATTGACATAATAATTTGTCTACAGAGGTCGGAGACCGTCAATATTTAGTAGGAAAGATTAAGTGGAGCGAGTGAACGACAATAAAGAAATGCCGAGTCTTTGGCAGTGTTATGTCAAGCCGACTGAGCGGTAGGGTGGGATGTAGTCGATAGGTAGTATTATCGATGAATTTAATGTTTTGTACGAACGTAAAGTGTCGCAGAAACTATGATAAGTAAGTTTGCGGCCGAGACTGGGAATCTTAGCGTAAAATGGCTGTGCGATGCGCTAGACTGCATTTTAGTCTACAATAAAATCCTTGTTACATGAAGAAAAACAAGTAGGTAATAATATTGTGATACTAACTAGCTTCTGGGCATCAAATATAATGTGTTTACACACCAATGCTAAAACAGATTGTCTTTAGTTTAGGTAGCGAAACAAAATATCGATCAAATAGGTCATTTATTTATTTATTTATTTATTTAATCTTTATTGCACAAAAGAAAACCTTAATGTACAAAAGGCGAACTTAATGCCAAAAGGCATTCTCTACCAGTCAACCTTAAGGCAAAGCAGAGAAGTTGTGGGCGGTGCTATACAAGATTACTTACTACTTACTATCAATGAAACTACCCTACGCCTACGACACAAATATTCATACTAAAATAACATATGCATGCAATACATAATAGTCTCCGACCTCCGTAGACAAATTATTATGTCAATTAATCAATATCTCCTAGCTGTATTCGGCTATAATGACTGCTTAATTATGTAGCCAATTTTTTCGTGCAGTGCAAGAGCGCATTTGTTGCAAGTCACCAGTTCACCACGTCATCGATATCTATATATGTAAATAAAATATGACCGCTGGTGTTTAACTCGTTACGTTAGTATTGAGTTCTGTGCGAACTGACGTTCGAAAGCCTTCAAAATCCATTGCGTTCGGTCTAGCGATACCGGTTTTTTCTACATACAAAAAGACGGTTCAAATTACGTTATTTTTTTGTTCTTAGTAGTAGTTTAGTTCTTAGTAGTTTTAACGTCATTCTCAAAAAGTGAAACCTAAAACAAATTAATGTGTCACTTTTGTAACACTGAAAAAGTGACAAATTAATAGGAATATTAGAAATGAAATATCATTGAAAAAAAATCGGCTACTGTAATTATTTAGATTTGAGACCGAAATAATGAAAATTTTCGCAACTTCTATAAAACGGAAGTACGCCTTTTACTCACCGAATAATTGTTATTAATATTGAGTTTTATCGATACTCGTTCCCGTCTCTAAATGGGAAACAAAAACCAGTCTGCGGGCCGGCGGGCAGGTAGCCCTAATCGCTGCAGTTCGACGCAAGCGCACTCCTAACGATTCCCGACGCTGGCGCTGCGTTTCGGTGTTAACATGTTTCAGTTTGGCATTCTGGTAAGAAATCTAATAAGTATCTCCAGTCTGACAAAACAAAAGTCAAATTCAAAGTTACAAGAAGATTAAACAATTAGCTTAAACACTATAAAACATTAGGCACTACGCTTATCATGAACAACGCTGTATTCCAAAATAGTCATCATCATCATCAGCCTATGATAGTCCACTGCTGGACGTCGGCCTCTCCTATTAACTATGCGTATAGACGCATTAGGAGGTAAATGCCCATAATCGCCACGCTGGGCAAGCGGATTGGCGATCGCAGTAGGGCATTTTCGCGAGAAGAGATCCAAAAAAACATTTTTTTAAGGTAGGTAAATTTAATGTTTTTCCTACTCAGAATAACGAGTTCTTTCAATCTAGGAGAAAAAAAGTACAAGAAAAAAATGGTCCCACATTTTTCATACATTTTCCATCCTCTCCACTTTGTAACCGCTGTACAAAGTGTTTGAAAAACGGTTACGTAATAGAAACAAAAAGTTGGGACACTTTTTTTCTTCTAGTAGGATCGAAAGAGCTCGTGATTCTGAGCAGGAAAAACATAAAATTTACCTGTTTCAGAAAAATAAGTTTTTGTATCTCTTCTCGCGAAAATGCCCAGTAATGTGTCCACATGATGACGCTGCTGCCCATCAACAATCTTTTATTAAATAATGGTAAGTGACACTTCAATCCCTTAGTCGACTCTTACGACACCTGCAGGAGGAGTTGGGGTGGTGACAAATGTATTCTTACTGCCGTCACCACACGGCTACAACAACTTCCAAAATAGTACCTACGCGTTTGCAATTTTAATTCTAGTGCTTCATTGCTAGAATTCAAATTACGACAAGTTTTTGTCTAAAGATGCGTTGTTTATGATAAGCGTCGATTATGGAGTAGGTATGTAGACAATGGATGTCAACCTTAGCATGTGCTGAAGTGTCCAGCGCTGGTTTTCAGTGTGGCCCCTTTTACAGGTTGGACAAATGAATTACTTGGTGAAGTAAAACTGGCAGATTTTATGATATCTAATCTAATCCTTGGTTTTTCTTCCGCTAGCGTAAGCTTGATTCTCCGAGGAGCTTTTTGGAGCTATTTCACTTGCAGGCAGACCCAATTAGCTTGAAATGAAAAAATCTTAATTTTAGTCCGGTGGAATCTACCTAAAAACTTCCATTATTCCATTATCACGCACTTCAAAAACACAACACAATCTTGGTTTTATTGCGAACTTAAAATCTTAAACGTCGAGATCACTTCAAATACATTTTATGTAAAATTATTGATACGAGTATTTATTAGTATAACGTAAAAATATATCTGCGAAGGTGTTTCACGATATATATCAAAGACGTCAAATGCTATGGAAAGTCAGCCATATTTGTCTACATTTTTCCCATTAGAAAAATCCGACCAACTTGACGAACATAAAATATTACATTTATAGAAAATACTCGTAAGTCTTAATCTCTAACGCTAGAAATTTAATAATATTCAATATATACTATGGTGTCTTTGATACAAAATCGAGAAAACTTTATTAAACTTTTCCGCATGCTTAAACAATATTTTTACTTATATTATTTTAATATAATGCAACTGCTTCGATTATAATGGCGGAATTAGCAGTATACTTCTATCCCTTAAAAAACATACCAACATTTGTCAAATGTTAAAAAACATAATTTCGTTAGTTAACGGTAGCACGTGGCGGATACACATGTCAAACTAATGTGTTTTAACGGTGACAGAAAAAAACTGACACTTCTTTTTTAAATGGGAACGGAATTATGATCAATAACAATTTAAGCTTTCTGTTAACATTGCCAAGAAAATTACGATACCTATTCACAACGTTTTTACTTTTAATTAAAAAGGACATTTATGGTATGATTTTGATTACATTGATTATACTTATACTTAGGTGTAGAATGATGATAACTTGAAATAAACGGTTTTATAATTATAAGAGATTCATTATCATCATCAGCCTATGACAGTCCACTGCTGGACGTAGGCCTCTCCTATTAACTACTTATGCGTATAAACACATTAGGAGGTAAATACCCATAATCGCCATTCTGGGCAAGCGGATTGGCGATCGCAGTAATGTGTCCACTATGATGACGCTGCTGCCCATCATCAATCTGCTGCCCGGAGTCTGCTTGCGACCAAGGGTGTAAGGTGTAACGTCACGTCATGCCCGAAATGTCACGATAATATTAAACGTATGTTTACGCGAAAGGGCTGATTTTTCAATCCTCAGTTAAAAGTATCCGTCAGTTAAAAGTATTACCATCCTTATCGCTTGTCATCAGTCAAAAAAGGATAGAGTTAACATTTATTTGACAGTTACTGTTAACTGGGGATTGAAAAATCAGTACTAAGTCTCATTTGTCTTTAAAATAATGAGTGATGATCGTTAAAGTTTAAATTAATATATCCTAAAATCACTTTAGCTATTAAAAGAAACCCCAAAAAATACATTAAAACATATCACATGTATTCTTAAGTAACTCTTGTGCGGTAGTTTAGGTATAGAGGTAGATAAACGTATGACATTGTTCGACTTATTTCACCCTGTATACAGCTCATAAGCATTTAGATATTTTTTTTTCAGAAACGGTCCACTGTCGAAAGTACCTAACCATTTAAAAAAACACAAATAAAAGTAACGCCTTTAAATCCTTTCGCCGAAAATAAGAAAAAAGGTTTTGGAGCGAAAGAGACGACAAACATTCTAAAAGAGAATTTAGGGCACCTGCCGTTGATTTTAACATGTGAATGCTAATTGGCCGGGTCCGGGAATCGAACCCGCGGCGTTAATAAATTGAAAGGTCACGGGACGTTAGTAAAATAGTCGTATCCGTGGGACGACGATATTTGGGATGGGCCAACACCATTTTCAAGTTAGTAGGTGTAGTAGTATTGTTTATAATATTTTAAATATCAGATGTCAGATACCAAAGAAAAATACCGAAGTATATATCAACGCTGGAGGTGGGATTTAAACCCACGTCCTCAGCTTTCCCGGCTGATATCTAAACCATTCGGCCACTCCAGCTTCATCATCATCATCATCAGCCTATGTTAGTCCACTGCTGGACATAGGCCTCTCCTATTAACTATGCGTATAGACGCATTAGGAGGTAAATGCCCATAATCGCCACGCTGGGCAAGCGGATTGGCGATCGCAGTAATGTGTCCACTATGATGACGCTGCTGCCCATCATCAATCTTGTGTCAATGGTCAAGTGACACTTTAATCCCTTAGTCGACTCTTACGACACCCGTCAGGAGGAGTTGGGGTGGTGTCAAATGTATTCTAACTGTCGTCACCACACGGCATATACATAATAGTGTCACTTAAAATACCTACAACTAAAAAAATATTATTTTAATAAAAAAATAGTTCCAAGTCAATTTCCATTAAATTAACAAAGTTCTAGTAGGTATTTATTTTTAGTACCAGTGACTTTGCGCACCTCCTTTAGAGCTCAATCTTCATTTCGACGACCGTATATTAAGGTATATATTATGGGCCAGGATAACTCCTCCTGGCCTGAGTGTCTTGGAAGCCACGGAATTGGGAAACAGAACGAAAATGGTCAACGACTTCTAGAATTCTGCTCAAATTTTCTCCTTTGCGTTGCTAATACTTATTTTAGAGGCAAACCCCAGCGTAAAGTCTCCTGGAAGCACCCTCGGTCTGGTCACTGGCACCAGCTGGACTTGATTCTAACGAAGAGGACGGACCTAAATCAAGTTATGCATGTCAGATCCTACCATAGTGCTCAATGTGACACGGATCACTCCTTGGTAGTTTGTAAGACAAAACTGTCTGCTAAAAAAATCCACTCATCGAAGTCCCCTGGCAAGATTAAACTGAACGTGATAAAAACAAAAGACCTAGAGTTAGTGGATATATTTAACAACATAGTGCGACAACAGGCTACAGGCTGGGATCCGAGCGTATCAGCGGAGGTAGAGTGGAGCTCCATGAAACATCTCTTCACAAGCACGGCTTCCGAAGTGTTTGGTACTGCTAGGAGCAAGGTTCCCGACTGGTTCTCTGATAATCTCCATCTTCTACAACCTTTGATCGACGCAAAGCGAGAATCTGCTCTCCAATTTCAAGAGCGTCCAAATGTAGTTACTCGTGCTGAGTTCTGCGATGCAAAAGCATCTTTACAGAGAACATGTCGTCAGCTCGCTAACGCCTACTGGACAGACCTTTGTAGAAGCATTCAGGATTGCGCTGCCGTGGCAAACTTACGCGGTGTCTATGCGGGAATAAAGATGGCTTTGGGTCCTGTTCAGAAGAAGTTGGCCCCACTGAAAGAGGTTGACGGTACAGTCATTACTGATAGTGGCCGTCAACTCAATAGTTGGTGGAACATTACACTGACCTCTACTCTCGGCCATGTGACATCAGTCCTTTGGCGGTAAACCTAAAACCTGCCTTGCCAGTACTAGCCGAACTTGACGAGTCGCCAACAATCGAGAGCCTTCGACAGGCAGTCTCGCAACTTAAGTGTGGTAAGAGTCCCGGGGCAGATAGAATTCTAGCGGAAGTCGTGAAACTAAAGTGCAACCTACCTCTGCTCCATAATCTACTGTGTAAATGCTGGAAAGAGGAGCTATTGCCACAGGACATGCGCGATGCAAATATCGTGACCTTGTACAAAGGAAAGGGCGACCGCGGCGATTGTAACTGCTACCGTGGAATATCCCTTTTAAGCATCGTAGGCAAACTTTTTGCAAAGGTTATCCTGACCAAGTTGCAAAGTCTTGCTGAGCGCGTGTATCCCGAGGCTCAATGCGGGTTCCGATCTCAGCGTTCCACAACGGACATGATTTTCACACTCCGCCAGCTTCAAGAGAAGTGTCGCGAGCAAAACACACCCCTGATGATTGCTTTCGTCGACCTCAACAAGGCCTTCGATACGGTTAGCAGGGAGGGGCTTTATCTTGCACTAGAAAAAATTGGATGTCCCCCAAAGCTACTCAAGCTAGTGAAGTCTTTTCACGAAGGTATGAAGGGCAGCGTCATCTTTAACTGCCAAAGTTCTGATGCGTTCGAAATGAGGAGAGGAGTCCGTCAAGGTTGTGTCTTAGCACCAACTCTTTTCGGAATATATTTCTCCCTGTTACTTAATGTTGCATTTGGCAACGCGCAACAGGGCGTTCACTCACATACAAGGGCAGATGGTAAGTTGTTTAATGTCAACCTTCTCAAATCTCGTCGCAACCGTGTAGACCTACTTATCGACAGTCTGCTCTTCGCAGATGACGCAGCCTTCGTAGCAAAAACACCTCAGGAGCTTCAAGCCATACTCGATAAATTCGCCTATGCCTGTGATTTGTTCTCCATGTCGATAAATATAAAGAAGACCGTAATCTTGGCGCAAGGTTACTCTTACCAGCCGAAGATCCTGCTGGAAGGCGTGCCTTTAGAGGTGGTTGACAAATTCTGCTACCTAGGGTCAACCGTGTCAAGCAACCTCTCCATTGATAGAGAGGTCGATATCCGCTTCGGCAGGGCGGCCACAACGTTCGGCAGGCTGCGTACAAGAGTGTGGAATAACAAACATCTGACTATAGCAACCAAGATGAATGTTTACCAATCTTGTGTTTTGAGCACACTCTTGTACGGAGCTGAAACCTGGACGTCGTACGCTGGTCAGGAACGTCGGCTTAATATCTTCCACATGCGCTGTCTTCGGAATATACTCAACATTTCATGGAAGGACAGAGTTACTAACGAGAAAGTTCTTGAAGTTGCACAGCTGCCAAGTATTACGGCCCTGCTGAAACAGAGGCGTTTGCGGTGGCTTGGGCATGTGCAACGGATGGACTGTTCTCGTTTGCCGAGGCAAATCATGCTGAGTCAAGTGGCATTTCAAAAGCGTAACGTTGGGCGACCCATGCTTCGTTTCAAGGACTGCGTGAAGCGGGACATGGCTACATTTGGCATCGATTGCCGCACCTGGCAAGATCTCGTTGAGAACCGTGATGACTACAGGCGTGCGATCACAAAAGGCCGAAAAATCCACGACGATGCGTGGTTTGAAGAATTAGCCAATAAGCGCAACAAGCGGCATGCTCGCCAGGGGGCTGCCATTGATTGCGCAACAACAACATTTATGTGTCGCAAATGTGGACGCATGTGCCTTTCCCGAATTGGCTTATTTAGCCACGAAAAACGTTGTTTTTTACAAACAGACGCTGTTTAAATCATCTGCAAAGATGTACAAGGCCTGTAGTATTAAGGTGCATTTAGACCAAATGAGCATCGCCCATTCTATCCCACACTCTACGAAATCAACGAATTTCGACGAATCACGTTTTGTGTAACAAACGAATTTCGTAGAGTGGGGGATAGAATAGCGAATGCTTTGGTCTAAATGCATCTTTAGCCGTAATCCATTACAAAATCAATAAACTTCCAAATGTAATAAAACAATTTGAGTTATTCCACAAATTATGTTTATATTTTGTTTGTACCTAAATAGTTAAGCTACGGTATAACTGGTTACCATCAAGCAGGCCGTATATTTGTTTGCCACCAACGTTATATAGGAAAACTCTAATAATACGTTTATTACAGTTTACTAATAAGTAGGCAGCACTACCAACTAGGCTAGTTGGTAGTGACCCTGCCTACGAAGCTGGAGGTTACGGGTTCGAATCCCAGCGAGGGCAGCATTTGTGTATTTATTTATCACAAATATTTGTTCCTTGCTCATGCCTGTCTATGTATTTAAGTATCTATCTATTACATATATCGTCGCTTGGTACCCACGTCACAAGCCTTAATTGAGCTTACGTGGGACTAGAGTCCGTTTCTCAAAAGCTTGTAACTTGTAATATAAGTGGAAATCTCTTTTTAACCTCATTGATATATATTGATATGGACTTCCGCTTGTATTACATTTACAAGCTACAAGCTTTCGAGAAATAGGCCCTAGGTCTATTTGTGTAAGATATCCCAAGATATTTATTATTTATTAATGAGATAGTGATAAGACAAAACAAAAACAAATTAAGAGCTAAAGCGATCAAGAAATCGATCAAGTATGGCCGATCGATAATATTATTATAGCAGTGACCTTTGGTTTTGTTCTGTTTGGGATCACTAGGGTTCTCAACCTGTTTAGTGTATCATCGACCGACCGTGCCCTTGTCTTGTACAGTCAGTAGGGCTTACAATTCGAATATTTGGTTAATTTTAGTATGTTCGAGTAATACGGTAAAGGTGCATCCAAACTAAAAGAGCATTCGCTGTTCTATCCACCACTCTACGAAATCAACGAATCACGTTTCGTGTAACGATCGAATTTCGTAGAGTGGGGGGGTTAGAATAGCGAATGTTCGTTTGGTCTGAATGCACCTCTAAGAGATATTCGAATATTTAATTACCCAAGAAATTACAATTTTGACACTATGGCGACCATTAGGTACAAGGTTTAATTACAAACTCCGCATCAGGCTATTTTCATGAAATTCTGGTATATCTTGTTAAACAAGATTTACCTAAATTAAACAAGCGAAGTCAGGAGCTGTTTCTCAATTCGGAGCTTTTTTTAACAAACTGGAATCAGAAAGGGATTAGAAAGTACTGTTGACGCAACAAATGACACAACATTTGCTAAGAAAAGTGTTTTTTATAGATATAGTGAGTGATTAATTAATCTAGTGTCTGTAAGTCTCTGCACTCTATGAATATATGAATATAACTATGAATATATCGTAGATTGACTTATACACTGTTGTGTCAACAGTACGTCCGAAACCCATTCCAATCACGGTTGGATAATATACGTAATCTGCGTAGGCTATGCAAGTTTATCATTGTTGTGATATTAAAGAAGTGCATTCGTTTCAACTATATAAAATGAGGAGTGTCTTTTCAAAAGGGGCTTATTTCCATTTTGTTTATAGAAATGATTTTTGTCATGAAAACATAACACTTGTTAACATAGTGGAAATGAAGGGTCCACGGAAAAAACAAGTCCAGTGCTTAAAAAAATCAGGGCAAATTCACACCTTATTCTGAAGTAAGGTAGTTTTTCCTTCTGTAATTTGAATTGACTAGACATGTTCTTTCCGTGACCCTTCAAATAAGCCGATTTGAAAAGACACTCCTCAAATGTTTTATATTATACATAGCACACATATCAAAATTAAAATGCAAGTGCAAAACCCAATTTAGGCAATCATTGGCCCGAAGTTGTCGACCGATAATGGTTGTAGGTTAATTCAGTGTCTTAAAATAAATTTGGAAGCTCCAGTGAACAGGTAAATTATATAAGCGAGCATAGTGCTCAAATTACATACACCAATCGTTGGTAGAATCCAAAAAAATGTAAACAAATATGGCTGACTTTCCATAGGATTTGACGCCTATATGTATAACATTATCGTACCTAACCCATAAAGGCACATAATAAAATTAGAGTAAAATACGTTCCTTAATAAATAAAGAGGCAGTCAATAGAAATTGCTAACAATATATACAAACCGGTCAAATAAGTAACCATTATCTAGCACTATTTTGTATTTATTGTGTATTTTTCCCGATTTTTTTGTTATATCATAAATACAAAATAGTGCTATACCTATCTTTCATCTTTTCTGATGTTGTAAAATAATTGTTTGTTTCTCCATGTTTTTTTCGTATTTACCTAAGTACCTACCTACTCAAGTAAATGTATTCGCTCCAATTCCAAAGTTATTACAGTGCCGACAATTCAACAAATAATTAAAATGTATGTGTTGATATATGTATAAAACCTATTGTAAAATATAAGTAGGACTGATGATAATTTTCCGGAAAAAATCAATAAATATTACCTACCACTTTCATGCTAGAAAAGTATGGAGCGGACAGAGGACAGTATTTTCTTACCTGCCGTCCCCATAATTGAACACGTAAGCTAAAACCTAGAAGCCTATTAGTAACCAGGTCTAGACCCCCGATAGACTATAATTGGTCTGGAATGTATCCCACCATTGTGCCCCGTTCCCACAGGACGCCATCTTGATTTCGCCGCGCCGGTTGCGCTCGAATTTTGAATTTATTCTTAATGGTTTTTGCAATGTTTTTGTCTGGTTGTTTTAAGGTTTTAACTACAGATGGTGCCAGTATAGATTTGCAATAAGTTACTAATAATTCACCCTTTTAGCCAATTTGCAAAGAACATACTAGGGTAAAAGCACCAATAGATGACTGCCACCCAGAAGTTGACTGATAGGTCTAAAAATGTAAATAATTAAATCAGGAATAATTTTACACGCCTGGGAGTATTTTTCTCACACGCGGCAACACTATATCGAGTATCGCATGCGAATTCCCAGACAATAAAGCCACACACGAGGCAGTGAGCGGTCGTCGAGTTTGCACTTCGCGCCAAAATTGCGTTTTATATGGGATCCTTATTAAGAAAAGCCCTCAAAAATTTAAGCTTTTAATTACGTAAAAAATCGAATATGGCTTTTATTTCCTTGATTCACTTCAGTATAGATTTTAGACTAATATCTCTATTGTGTATATTATAAAGAATAGTTTTTTTTTATTTATTTTATGAGATATTTGCTGGTCAAGTTATGGTCCCAATATTGTGTGTTCGGGCCAAAAGATGAACGACGGTCAACTTTTGGGCAAAGGCTCAAATTTTCAAATGCTTGTGTAAATTATAATAAAATAGCTAGATGTAATATTTATATATAAAATTACAATCAGTTTTGTAGTTGATTTTTAGACCAAAAGATGAACGACCCTTTTTTCATGTAACACGTTTTAAAGTAATTTACTTTTGTATGGAAACGGGATTGTTCAACTCAAGAATCGCTGTCCAAAACGTGAACTAGGAAAATTTACTGGTTCATCTTTTGGGTTGGATTCCAATAAATGAATTCGAATCAATTTAGTTCGTTCATTTCGTTGATGCGGTCTCCAAAACATGAACCAACTGATTTTATTGAACGGTTGAGATCAGATTGTTACACAATGTTACACCGTGTTTATATTTCATTAAAAAAAGGTTCTTAAGGTTAAATACAATTAATTTATCTAAGAAATCAACGTTTTTGCTATGCTCTATTCATCTATTGGAGTTTTGGCGTTCATATATTGGTCTCGCTATATTGCAATTATGCTGGTTCATCTATTGGGGTCAAATTGTTCAGTGATAGGGCACTTTGTTCAACTATTGGTGAATTTGGGTCCTTTTTTAATATAATGATTTTTATAAAATTACTGAAGTCTTATACAAGGCACGAAAATAACTTATTATAAACTCAATTAAAGGCGGAATCATTTAAAAAAATAAAAATTGATGAATATGAGTTACATCACATAGAAAAGAATATTTAAAGTTGGGAAAGTTGCTTAACTGTTCATCTATTGGTGATTTTACCCTACTACTCTTAAAATTTAAATTTTCTATGAAAGACTAAATCTTCCCGTCAATTTTTTATTTATTTTACCGCTTTTTTCTAGTGACAGGCTGTTTGAACAGATTATAACAAAAAAAATAGGGAAGTGCTAAGGTCGGACTAGATGTTCTGAGATTCGGCGTGTAGGTAAATAACTAAATACTTATATTCTTAAGCACATGATAAGAGTGTAACATAAATTGCGGTGGTAATTTATTTAATTTATAATTTATATTTTTTAAATATTTTTTGTTTCATTAAAATTCATCAAATAGGACCAAATTTATGAAATGAATATGTATAAATTTATGACCTAAAATTGTCACAATTTTTGTAGATGGTTTTATAGGTAGGTATTATTCGACCTTGTGAAAGCTTACGTTAAATTAGATTAACTAATTGAAAATACATGTCAGCCTCTGTAGCCTAGTTGGCAGTGACCCTGCCTACGAAGCTGGAGGTTCCGGGTTCGAATCCCGGCGAGGGCATTCTTTGTGTATTTATTTATCACAAATGTTTGTTCCTTGGTCATGGCTGTGTATGTATCTAAGTATCTATACGTATCTATCTATTATATATATCGTCGCCTGGTACCCACAACACAAGCCTTAATTTTATTTATTTTTATTTTTATTGAGCTTACCGTGGGACTAGGTTGATTTGTGTAAGATGTCCCAAGATATTTATTTATTTATTTATTTATTTATTTATTTATTTACATATAATGTTCTAAAAATTCAACAAAATATAGGACAATTAGGACGAGTGCGAGCGGTCGAACCACATAGTCCCTGACGTCATCCTTTTTACAGAAACCGAGAGGCGTTTCCTGAATATGCTAATAACTACAAAACCGGTGATTTAATAAGGTAGAAAACTACAGAATACAGTGTGTAAATATGGTACGGGCAATAAATTAAACCAGGTTCAGAGAGTGACAGAGACAAATCCTCGAAATATACAGTTTTCGAAGTTTGCGGTAGGGCTGCTGACATAATATAATTGGTTAGTGATGGATGTTTCCCTATAATTTCCCAATCTTACTATGGGGAAAGTTACCATTTGGGAATATTCCCAAATTTTCCCATACTGTGTTGTGTAACTTACCGGGAATGACCGATCACTACATAATATTATGATTCATTACATTAGCGTAGGAAATCAAAAACAAGGGAACTTCCTTCTTGAATTAAGATTTTCTACGCAAAGAACTGTTGTCGATCGGATCTCTTAGTCCATAATGTTTGAAAAAGGTTCGCTTTTTTTTTCACATCTCAAAATACTTTATGTTGAATTTCTCGAAGTCAAGAAAGCTCAAGCTTTTACTTTCTGTCCCGTACATACTCGCACATTGGTGTGAGCGAGAGGGATCGAAATAGTAAACGCTAGTTTGTAAGCACCCTAGTCCAAGGTGTCTATAATTTCTAAAAAAATGTATTGTGAATGTTAACCCGTCACGCTTGCTCAGATATTTTAACACGCCGACTGTCCAAAGATAACTGGTTCCCGAACAGATTCCGAGCACAATGTGATCATGAGATAATTTCGAGTAATTAAAAACTTGATATGATCCGTGGTCACGAGACCAATAAAATTTTTTTATAGTATAATTACAGTTGCTATGTCGGTTATCTGTTCAAATGATAGTCATTTAATATAATTTAATTATTATTTAAAAGTAAACTTAAAACTAAGAAATAAGTGAGTCTTGAAAAGACAAAATAAGCCTTGAACATATTATATGCCTTGATATTAAATAAATATATCAAACCATTTGAGATCATGCTATTACCAACTCGTATTGTTATCTGGTGGAAATTGTAATAATTAGGATAATATGAGAAGTCAGTTCAAACGTACATAAATTCAGAATAACTCTGAAATAAGCTACGAACAAATAAAACATGGAAGCCGCACGCCATACTAAATTGCCTTTCAAAAACGGTCCTGAATTTTAGTTGACAAGTGTCACCCCCTGTTCACTGCATCACGGTAATGAATTTCAATGTCAACCTATAAAAAGTTATACCGCCATAGTTGTCATTGGTCCATCAAAGTTTTGATTGGCTATATTCTATAAACGTTTGTCAAATATATTATGTTGCGCCGAAATATGCGCGGTGTTAAGAAAAGCGCTATGTCCTGCCCATCTTGGCACAATTTAACAATTGGTTTTGGGGGCATTTTTGAGCTGGCGTTAGACGTCCATGTCATATATGGTCGCCGGAAATAAGGTACTACATACCTACGTCATTTTAAAAACTTTAGCTGAAATTGAGCTTGTTTTAGACTTGCTATTAGAACTAAATATTATTATTCTGAAAATTTTCTTGTAATAACAGGTATATCGAATGGATTGTACAGGTTTGTCTACAGTTTAAAAACTCTGAAAGCACATTTAATTTATACATAATATTTCGACTTTAACCCTTGAACTTGTAACCAAAACTATCCGGACCAGACCCAACAATATTTGTTCCAAGGAATTCCTACACTTGTCAAAAAGCAAATAGTCTATACAAAGACTTCGGAAAGTAAAAAGTAGAGGAAGAAAACAAAAGGTCTAAGCGAGAGGTGCATACGAATGCGACGATACTGTCACACAGAAGAATAAAGGCCTAAGAACATGTGAGAGAAATGCTTTTACTCCCTTTTTCCACGAATACTACGCTCAACCGACTACGGCATAAAATAAATCATTATGTATTCGAAACACGGCATACTCGATAATAATAGACAGCCAGGGTTGACTAAAGTTACATCACGCTCGGGACTCTTTCAAGAAACCCTAACGATGCTTTACGCTATAAACAGATATTAAAATACCACAGACGGAATTAATGCAAGTTAACATCGGCACTCAATTAAATAATTCGAGAAAAAACCGGCCAAGAGCATGTCGGGCCATGCTTAATGTAGGGTTCCGTGGTTATTCAAAAACTGTTCAACCTATCATGTTTAAAATATTTTTCCTAGAAAGTTTTTATAAAGTTTTGCTTTTGAGACGTGTTTCATATTTTTTTAACTTATGATTCAAACGTTAGAGAGGGGGGGCGGGCACAATTTGTTTTGCTTTCCGAGCGATTATTTCTGAAAGTATTGACATTATCGAAACATTTATTTCCCCTATTCATTTTTAAATACCTAATATCCAACAATATACTCGTATCACATGTTAGGGTTTCAATAAAAGAAAACTTACCACTTCACGTGTATGTTACCCTAATAAAACACTTTTTCCACATTTTATTTTACCACTTTGTCGTTGTGATTGATTCAAAGTCAAATTCAAACTATTCTTTATTCAAGTAAGCTTATTCATAAGCATTTTCCAATCGTCTGACATTATCAAGAGAGGGACAAAAAATCTACTTTTACATGTAAGTACCTGCTTACCAAATTTTAATTTTTTAAGTGCTAAGGGTCACTGAGATTATCCGCAGACAGACAGATATGGCGAAACTAAGTTCCTAGTAGACGGAACCCTAAAAAGCTCACGTGAGAGCTTTACAAAAAGCTGACACCCCTAGCGATCCAGTTGAGCAAACGCTGCGCGCCGCTGCGCCTGCGCCGGGAGCGAGGGGGACGGGCGCGCGCTCCCACGGGAGGGAGCGAGACGGGCAGGCTGCGGCGGATGCTAGGGTTTCCGATCGTTGACTCCTCTCAAGGCCACTGCAAGTTCTTGTGCAGTGTCATCGCGTGGAGGGAGAGTTTTCGCTGTATTACGGCCAAGGGTACGTTGCGTCAGACATTCGGCCAGACAGTACATACTTACACACAAGATATACACCTATATACCGTGTCAGCGACAACAAATTCGTTCAATAGTTTCGTTCGCTGCAGTTTCCAATTTGTTTCTAATTGCAAATGTGCGATTCGGAGAGCTATTTCGGTTACTTTGGTTCTGCTGCGGATGGTCTCATTTTTTATCCGATCACGCAGAGAGACTCCTAGCATAGCCCTCTCCATTGCCTTTTTGATCCATCCCAACCTGGTAAAGGTCGCAGGAGTCCGCTGGATGCGGGTGGCGCAGGACCGGTCATTGTGGCAATCTTTGGAGGAGGCCTATGTTCAGCAGTAGACGTCTTTCGGCTGATATGATGATGATGATAGCAATGTGCCCAACTCTTCCCGTGGGTGTCGTAAGAGGGATTGAAGCGTCACTGAACTTATTTATCGAAGATTAATGGGCAGCAGCAACATGAATCATAGTGGACACATTACTGCGATCGCCAATCCATTTACCCAGCGTGGCGATTATGGGCATTTACCTCCTAATGCGTACATACGGATATAGGCTGAGGAGAGGCCGTTGTCCAGCAGTGGACTAATATAGGCAGATGATGTACGTATGTATCTAAAGGTGCATTCAGACCAAACGAGCATTCGCTATTCTAACCCCCTACTCTACAAAATTCAATCGTTACACAAAACGTGATTCGTTGATTTCGTAGAGTGGGGGATAGAATAGCGAAAGCTCGTTTGGTCTGAATGCACCTTAACAATGAGCAAGTTGCAGAATATTCTCAAAATTGTCTTCAATTATTGGAAATGTTCATGAAAAAAATCTCATGCAAATTCCCATTGAGAACATTATCTTTCAGTTGGATTATTCAAGTCAAACTATTCTTTATTCAAGTAAGCCTATTAATTGATTACATATAATGATCGGACACCGGTAGTCTTTTTGCGACGAAAGTATTAATTGGATATGACTTCTATTTAATTTTGTTCAGAATAATAAACCTATTCTTTTTTTATTGAGGTTTTAGTATCTAGGTTTCAACATATAGTACGCTACGGTCCCAATAGTTGGCATTTGAAGTTTGAGTTAAATACTGTAGACACGTACCATGAGTTGGAAAGTAAAGGATACATTAGGTTTTACTCGATATGTAATGTACCTAATGCTCGATATATAAATCGCGCTTGCACTGCAAAATTATCGGAGCGAGCGCGAAGGCCTGCTGGTACGGCTTTGCAAGTATCGGTAACGTGAAGGTGGATTTAGACGAATCGAGCGAATGCTCATTCTATCCCCACTCTACGAAATTCTTTCGCTACACAATCGTCGAAATTCGTCGATTTCGTAGAGTGGGGTATAGAATGAACAATATCGCTCGTTTCTCCTTTAGGTTTTGGGCATTTCTCCGAGCGTTTCAAGCGCCGTGACTTCGGTGGCAACATTATTACCCGATTTCCATGGGTACCTCATACTTTTTTTGGATATCTTGGTAATTGTCAACTACGCCTACCAATATATCTAATAGTTTTTGCATCTCTCACGGGATTCGTGTGATAAGGCTGCCACCGAAGTCACGGCGGTTGAAACGCTCGGAGAAATGCCCTTTTACTCGATGCGTATAGCAGGTCATCGCGCTCGCTTCAATATGTCTCGAATATCTCTGCTATGCTATTCTCTTATTTACACATTCGACGCTGCGTTTATCAACGAGCTCGACGACGAGACAGCCTTCACTTCGACGTCGAGCACAGCGCTGCGGAAAACGGTATTCACTAACGTAGAACAGCTCGTCGTCGAACTGTAGGCGGTAACTCTCGACGCAGTGTAGTTCCAGCTCACGCCGCATTCGTCGCCGAGCGCTAGTGTCGTTTAAAGTGCATTAGTGAATACCATTTTTAGGCTCGACGCTGCCGCAGCGCTGACACAGCGCTGATAGCAAGGCGGTTTCCTTAGCGAATAACACTGCTGATGGCGTTTGTCATTGGCTCCGATATATCTGACGGCGCTATACGCAAAGTAAAATTTCGCTCCTACCCATTTCCGATGGAACTACGGCACTTTCACCTACTAAAACACTACGTTACTGACCTACCCTAACTTGAACTAGATAACGACGGGTGAACAGCCTTTATCGCTGATACTGCGACACCCTTAGAACAAACATTTATGCCTGATAACAGTGATAAGTTTGATATTCGGTAAAAGTTGCTTGGTTTCAGATAACTTATTAAAATTGGAAAAATGGGCCAATCATGTACAAGTACAGATTCTACCAGATACATCCAGAGATCGGAAAAATGAGCGTCATTGTTCGCAATATTACGGACATGACTCCAAAGTTGATTTAACTAATCATTTGAAGGGTCCACGATAAGAACATGTCTAGTCAATTCAAATTACAGAAGGAAAAACCACCTTACTTTCAACAGAATAAGGTGTGAATACGCCCTGATTTTTTAGGCACTGGACATGTTTTTTCCGTGGACTCTTCAATTAATCATTTTCAGTAAATTACATATTTGACACCGGTAACTATGAAAACCTTTGTAAATAGTCACCTTAAAGCTTCAAAATCAAATTTGAAGAATTTATTCGTACGTTATACATTTATTCATTTTATCATCTTAGGAGTCATGTCCACATTATTGTGAACAATGACGCACACTTCTCCGATCTCTATATATATCGTAGTGACCTGGGTGATCATATATATCTGAGCAGGGTGCTTAGACAAGTTGCCAATACTGCCGTGCTAACTAAAAAGGACGCATCTCCCATAGAACAACTATGAGAGATGCGTCTTCTTGAGTTACAGCACGGCAGAATAGCTAACGCTTAATCGTCAATCGTAAACGAAAGGCAGCTCTCTTTGTCGCACTAATATGAAAGAGTGACAAAGAGGGAAAACTACGATACGCTACCAAGCGCTAGCGATTGGCAACTTGGCTAAGCACTCAGGCCTCTATATTTTCATGACATTAGAATGCATGTTCAGATATTTTTGAGCACCGTGACAGCTCCGAAATATTTGTTTTTTTTTTTTAAATTTAGCGAGGACCTCCTCATTAAATACGGAACCTATAACATAGTATTAAGTTAGACTTATATCTAACCAGCGAATGCATTCTATTCCCACGCTACGAAATTCGTTCGCTACACAAAACGTAAAATAATTCGTCGAAATTCGTTGAGCATTCGCTCGTTTGGTGTAAATCCACCTTTAGCATAATGCTGTAGTAGTAGTAGTAAACACTTTATTGCACAAATCATAAAAATAACAAACAATAGTTATTTATTATACAAGGGGGCAAAGTTGTTGTTTAACTGTCGTGCCAATATTGAGACCTGAGCTAGCGAAAGATTCCAAAATTGAGCCACGAGCGTAGCGAGTGGTGCAAAAACTGGAATCTTGAGCATTGCGAAGGTCTCAAGGCACGAGTGTTGAACAAACTTTGCCGCCAAGTGTAATACAACTTTTTTCCTCTCACTATCGCGAGGAAATATAATTACAAATCTCATCCAAATGTAAATTAACTTAAAGAAACCATTTAATACTCAATGTCGAAACGTATCGTAGAATAGAGTTACTTCTGGAACGTAAATATTGCCAATGGCTTACAAAGTCACCCATGAGAACGACCAATTTAACATGTGAGCTCCGATTGCGCATGTTTACTATGGTCATACAGATCCACTTATACTAGGCAGTAGGGGGCTATAGGAATTAGAGCAATGTCAAATTACTTTATTCACAAGTGTGTAAAAAGCGTTTTTACCCGCTCGTATTAAACGATAAACGAGTGCTTTACGAGCTAGTGAGGGGAAAAACATATTATACAGTGAAATTGTACAAAGGCGTACTTACTTGTGTAGTGTAGGCACTTCCATAGATACATTTAGATACCTACTGATACTCAATATGTTATCTATACTACTATACCTACCGGGTATGTTTTAGGTTACACCAGCATCAGCCTATCTCAGTCCACTGCTGGACGTAGGCCTCCCCTATTAACTATGCGTATAGACGCATTACGAGGTAAATGCCCATAATCGCCACGCTGCTTGGGCAGCTTTGTTACTTACTACCTACTCATACTACCAACTAGAGCTAGACTATACCATAACATAAGTACAATGACATGACTATAGGAACAATCGAAATAATGACTAACGACAAAATACGTAATCATGACCATCTCATGCTTTGACTATCGCATACTGTAAAACAATCGGTTGAATTGGCGGTAATTATTATAGAATTGCTAAATAATATAATAGCATTCATCGACAGGACAATGGTCGCGTAATATTTGTGGAAATATAGTTCTGCGGAATCCCTTTGTGATTGTAATGTAAACATGCCATCAGAAAGGTCATAGATGCAGTACAGTGCGAGTATTTTTAATATTAGGTCGATACCTTCGGGTATTATAATTGGGATTGATTGATGCTTATTTAGGAGTTGCAACTGCGGACCACACCATATTTGCAGTATTGGACTAAAGTTGGGTGGTTTTAACCGTAAAATACTGCAATTGCAACTATGGTTCGTAGTTTCAACTCCTAAATAAGCATGCATTATGCCGTGTGGTGACGGCAGCAGAATACATAAATTTGTCAATACCCCAACTCGCTCGCGGGTATCGTAAAAGTCGACTAAGAGTTTGAAGTGTCACTGGCCATTCTTTTAGAAGATTGATGATGGGCAGCAGCGTCATCATAGCGACACATTACTGTGATCGGCAATCCGCTTGCCAAGCGAAGCGATTATGGGCATTTACCTCCTATTGCGTCCAGGCACATAAATAATAGGAGAGGCCTATGTCCAGCACTGCAGCCGTACCTACCATGAGTTGGAAAGTAAAGGATACGTTAGGTTTTACTCGATACGTAATGCATTCTATCGCGCTCACTGACATATTGGAGCGAGCGCGATGGCCTGTTTTACGTATCGAGTAAAACCTTACGTTTTCGATACTTGCAAAGTCATGGTACAGATGTAGTGAGAAATGACTTGCCTTCGGAAACGTTCGTCAACGTCATGCTGTTTCAGTCTATCTCACTGAGACTGACAGTAATAGCTGTCATGCTACTTCAGTCAGACTTGGTGACACTGCCTGAAACAGCATGTGTTTACGAACGTTTCCGAAGGCAAGTAATTTCTCACTACACCTGTACCGCTATTGGACTGGACTGGACGTGTAACTTACGTGGATATATTTACAGAAATATTTTTTGACATCAAAAAGCCACCTTATCAAAGAACAGATGCCAGAATAGTGATAATCATATGGCTGTTTTTTGTAAATACAAAAATAGGGAAGACTTCACTACAAAACAGTCAAATAGGGGAGAAAACATCTGTTTTACGACAATGTTTAACTGTCTTAAACAGCTGTAGGTTATTAATTGCAGACTCACTAGGTCAGTTTATTTATAAATCGACCCCTTGAAGGGTCGTTTTGTAGGTCAAATTTGACCTTAATTGTGACTGATTTGCGCAAATGATATGGGCACTTGACACGCACACTTAAATTGTAAATGCGAAAGTCTGTCTACTCTGTCTGCCTGTTACGCTTTCATCTACACTACTGAAACACTTCATGTTTTGATGACGAGATATATTATAAGAATAGATAAGTCCAGGGGGAAGGATATAAAGACAGTTTTATCCCAAATAATTACATTGCTTCTCAGATTAGATATTTGATAGTGTTCAAATAATTATGACTAATTAGTTAAACCCGAGTACTGTTAACATAGGTTTGTCGCCGTCATAAACGTTAGCGTTTGCGTAATTACATGAATCAATAATTCGGATCAGCCTATCTCATCCACTGCTCGATGCAGGCCTCTCCTATTTACTATATGTACAGATGCTTTAGGTAAATACCCATAATCGCCACGCTGGGCAAGCGGATTGGCGATCGCAGTAATGTGTCCACTATCTGACGCTGCTGTCAATCATCAATCTTCTATCAAAGAATGGTCAGTGATGCTTTAATCCCTTAGTCGAATCTTACGACACCCGCGGGAAGAGTTGGAGTAGTGCCAAATGTGTTCTTACTGCCGTTACCAAACGGTGTAATATATAATTATGATATTTAGATATTTTTTAGCCATGTACTAATTTATAAATATAAGTCTAATTATAAGTGCCTTGCTCTCTATATCTTGCTGCGCCCAACAGGGTACATAATGCGATCTATAAATATATATTATTATCCCACCTGTGTAACCATTATGTGCAATAAATGATTGAGTATTGAGTATTGAGTATAATATTGGTGCGATTTGCTAGACAATACTAGGTACATATCTTTCTACAATCATTTAGCCACAAAGCTACCTCGGTAAATAAACGGATAAATATTAAATAAGAAATATTACTCCCTCCTGCTAGGTATTAACTCGATCTGCCTACACTTATAATTATAAAAAGTAATTCAACTCACAGGAATCTCATGATCCCAAGGCAGTGTCAACAATGACACAATAATAGCTTTTAATACAAAGGATTTAAGGGTAATTATAGGGAGAAGGTACACGTGGGCGCGCCTACGCATTTCTGATGAATCATTATGAGAATTGAATTTTGTCCTGTCAGGATCATGCTTTCTATCCAGTGTTGCTAGGTGGCCTGATATTGATACGGTATGTCTTGCTCTTATTACTGGTTTTAAAACGGGATGGGGAAACTGAATGGGCTGTCTAGTCGAAGGAAGCCAATAAGTATTATAATTGCTTGTCATTTCAAGTTTAGTAGGTATTTGCTTGTTATGGAAGAGCAATTCTGAAAAAGTTTGTACATTGGGATCACGTATTCGATACTGATAAAAATTGCCAGGCTGGTCAAATTAATGATACTGAGCAAGATTCACCACATTTCCTAAAATTAACCAGAAAGTTTGTATGGAAGTTTCCTTTTTTGTCACCAAATGCCTATACATTTTTGGTAACAAGAAAATCATGTTTCATAAACAAACATTTTGGGAAATGTCAAGTTCAAATTGTGTGATGAAATCTTGTTCATCATCATTGACTCTACTCTACTTAAGTACTTTGGCTTTGAAAACGTAATCCAAATATACTGTTTGAGAAATGCTGGGAAATGGTAGGTATTGTTGAAAAGAACCGAACCATTATTTAACACGAGTCTATATTTGACCATACTAGACCATAGTTATACAGAAAACGACCAGCTTCAATTTTTTGACAATGCAGGAAGCGACCATTGAGAAAAAATGTAGTTGGTCCCTTTCTGCAAAACTATGGCAATTTAGTAAGTATCTAGTTCCTTGGCAGGTTCACTCCAAAACCGATAAAAATATCTTAAGAATATATCTTGATTGAGAATTTTCTCACCGAAAACGACGACGATTTTTGGTACGATAAAGAAAATGTATTTTAGTTCCATTTTAACATTTTTAAAAAGCGCAAAAAAGGTACGTGAATCGATTTCTTTGACTGTACCTACATAGTTTTCATCGAAATTATTAGCGTCACTTTCACGATCCCTGTAATAAATAATAATATATGCATGTAACGTTTAAATGTAAAACATTAAATAAAAATTATACAATACTGTAGGTATACACAAATTCTTATTTGAGAATACTACCACAAGTGCTCTTTCAATTGCCCATTGATCCTTGAATTATTTTAGTATCTACCGAATATTATTAAAAATGATATTACACGAAGCCTATAAATATGTTCGGCAGACTATCCGATCATAAAAACCTGTACAAAACGCACGTGTTTTTGAACAATTACGAACAAAGAACAACCCTAATTGAAGAGGCGTCTTGGAATTAAATTAGCAGAGATGAACTTGAAAACGCGGGCCCATAAACACTACAACTTCAAACGAATATGCGTTCTATAATAAAGAATATAGGTTGGGATGTAAGTTGGATGAATTATTCAAGATGGCAGCGGACCGGCAGTTTTTAGTTCCTTTTTCTTGAAATGCCGGAGCGCGGCAGTAACTTGCTAGGGGTAGGAGTGATCGCGCGCCTTTCGTTCGAACTTCGAAGAACTATGCGCTGTTCAAACAGTTTGCTGTGGGGTTAGTTTTTACCTTGTGGGCAGTGAGGCGTGCGGTGGAAGTGCCTGGGCGTTTTTCGAATCGGGGGAATGGTAATTTGTTTTGAGTTATGTGCGAAAAAGCGGTTGGACGTGTATCATTGTCTGTGATTGGCGGAATGCCGGGAGTCTAGTTTTTCAAATGAAAATACTTATTCTTATAAGAAAATTGGTTTTTATATGGGAAAATGTAAGTAAGTGTTAAAGAGGAATTGTATTTGAAAGGTTTTTATTTTAATTTTCAGGCCACTGCCACACTTTACGTTGAAGTCCAAGAATTCAGGGTCCAACTCATGTAAGTAAAATACTTTTTCTTTAAATATTGATATTCTATTGAATTTATCATTACCTAAGTATTGTTAATACCTACTCACAGGAATTTCATAATAAATTTAAAACAAACGGCTTACAACTTACAATATTATGCACCCATATAATTTAATTAAGTACTACATAGAGTCGTCAAAATCTTCCGAGTTAAAGTGTCAGGTTTCTATTTTATTCTTGTCAACAATTCTGACCGTATCACGCTTATGTTAAATAATAATCAAAGAAGCTGGTCCCAATTCTGCACAATACAGTTAACATGATACTTTATTGAAATCAAGAAACGCGATGCAGATTTTCAGCCAAACCGCGAACATTATTCGATACAAAATGCTAATTTTAAAAGTAAATAACTTTCTAAGAAAACTTAATTGAGAAGCAATGTACTTCAAAAGTAATTTTGACAACTAAGCAGTACACGCGTTACATTGATCGTTCGGAGGAAATAATAGTTATTTGTTTTACTAGGGAGCAAAGTGATTT
>JALPQI010017928.1:0-20393 GCA_025490895.1 Thaumatotibia leucotreta
AAATAATGGGACACCCCCTATGAGCAAAATAAATAAATATGGTTTTTGGGTCACCCTAAGGTTACCTACCTAAAGGTTAGGGAACCTTGAACTCCTTGGCAATAAATGTGCATAGAACAATACCATGAGAAAGTTTCTATGAGTGTTCTCACTTCGCACATTCCCAATTTGGTAAACTTGGCGCAATTCTAAATTCATGCATTTTTTATTGCGGTGAGTGCATTTCGCACTTCATATATGCATATTTCATCAAAACCAGCTGAGTCCTTTTTGAATATTGTGCAGAATTTAAAAATGGACGATATTTTTTAGAAAGCCATCAACGCTGGCGAATCACACGCTCTGAATTCGAATGGTCATTTTATTTTTTTGTTGAAAATCTTGCCACAGTACTGGAAGTAATAGGTAGGTACATTCACGTCTAATAATATGTATACATTTTGGAACGTATGTCAAAGGCATAAAGATCAAAATCGTATACATATTATTAGAGCCGACCGAACCTACATTATTTCTGATTTGTACTGACTTAGGTCGATACGGAGGGTTAAATCAGTTACCTGTCAATTCGCACACTATCTAGGTATTCTGTCGTCAATGTCGACCATGATACCTATTGACATATAATTTACTGCATTAACAGCTGTCAGGGATGTCAGGATTGAGCTTATTAGAGGACCCGTGTAGTTCTATGCGATTATTCAGTCGCAACAATCAAGTCATTACCATTCCCAAATTATTGACTAACTGCGTATAAATAGTGGAGTAATTTTCGATTATCTTGTAGCAGACGCATGTTTGTCTGCTATTCTGGCATAATAGTCTCGTTTGCTTTTATAAAACGGTAAATAAAGTGGTGATGGTAATGAACAAAAAAAACGCGTAACCCACCATATTTTGAATTGCGTCTCCACTGCATTTTGAATAGCATTTGCTAGAAAATATATAATTTGTTAACCAGTATTTAATAATAATGAGGTCTTTATCTATTAGATACATAAAGAAGTTACTGACTTATTGAAAATAAATTCTTCATGTAACGAAATAATAATTATATCCCGCTCTCTCAACTCACATGTACCTATGTAAGTAGTCACTATGCGAGACATATTTCGGAGAGACTAGGTAGGTCTCCATTATCAAGCACTGCTCCTGCTGCTACCGCGGGCGTCGCGAACGCAGCTGGCTCTTAATTACATTTTAGTGCTATTGTTTCACGATAGTTTCAATAAAAATATACCTACGTCTATGGTGATTGCGTTGACACAATAAGAACACTGTTAGATTTTATTTTACTAAAGCTTTTTTAACTATGTATTATTAAGTGCCCATTTACTGGTCATATTTCCTAGAAGCGGCTGTTAAAGAAGTTAGTCCAACTGCATTAATTTGAAGCAAAAAATTGTGCCTCTCTTACTTTTCAATATGAAAAAAGTCGTGAATGAAGTGGGCTTATAGCATGCTTTTAAATAAAACTATTTTGAACATAATCGGCCCAGCCGTTTTCGAATAACTAGTACCTATACTGAGGATGGCCCGACATGCTCTTGGCCGGTTTTTTCTTACATCACTCGCCGTATACGCGAGCAATCAATCTAAAGAGTAAAAGCACCATCTGCCGCTTATTTGGAGAATAAATTATCCGAGTTCAATTTGCCTCGTTCGATCGATTTTCAACTGCCATAGTTAATGATCGCTTTTGTAATTTATTGAGCAAGGCCACGGAAATTTTTTTTTAGATCTAGTGTATCGATTCTTATTAGTAAAAAAATGTCAGGCCATGATCGACTGGTTGTGCACATCTACTACGATACATCATCAATAAAATTCATCAGCCCATAGTAGGCCTCTCCTATCAACTATGCGTAAATGCCTAAAGCCGCCACGCTGAGCAAGCGGATTGGCGGTCGCAGTAAAGTGACCACTATCATCAATCAAGCATCATCACGCTGCTGCCCATCATCAATCAGGTATGGTTAGTGGCACTTAAACCCCTTAGTCGACTCTTACGACACCCGCGGTAAGATTTGGGGTGGTGACAAATGTATTCTAGCTGCCATCACCACACGCCATCTACGATAAATAAACTAGTTATAATAGAGTTTCTCGTTAAACTCCATTTGACTTTAACTGAAAAGGAAAATATATTTCGGTACAATAGAAAAATCAGCATAATGCTCTGATAAATATGAGAATATGCCATAGGTCTGTGGTCTACCGTGGAGCCTGGTGACGGAAAATAGGTCAGCACACCTACTATACTGCCTGGCGTAGATACCACTTGGTTTTTTAGCTAGGGAATTACCTATAGGTACACAAGGTGGCCAAAAACAATTCCCTTTTCGTTGTTTTCGTATTGAGGCAGAATAAACTGTCTGTGGTTTTTTTTTAATACTTTGTCAGCCTCCGTAGCCTAGTTGGTCTTGGCTGGCCTACAAAGCTGGAGGTTGGGTTCGAATCCCGGCGAGGGCTTTGTTTGTGTATTTATTTATCACAAATATGTGTTCCTTGGTCATGGCTGTCTGTGCTATGTAAATAAGTATCTATATATCTATTATTATATATCGTCGTCTAGTAGCCACATCACAAGACTCAATTAATTGAGCTTAACCGTGGGACTAGGTTGATTTGTGTAAGATGTCGCAAGCTATTTAATTTTATTTATTTACTATTTTACGTAAATTTCTTTCAACCCTTCTGAAACATCTAAAAATCCCCTCGCAACTGAGTGCTTTTTAAGGGGCTTAAGTATATTTGCCATTTCGTGCAAGTAAATTATACACTATACACCATTACCATACCCGTAACAGACTTTTGTAAAACGCCTAAAAATAAGGCAAAATGCTTTATGAATACGCCCAATATTAATTAAAACAACATGAAGAAGGCGACCAAATTCTGTCGCCGAATACTGACGTTAGAGGACCCCAGGGAAATTAAGATGAAAAAGAATATCGTAATATGTATTATAAAATTTTAAGTTGCAAATGCGACAGGCAAGTGTGTGGCGCAATATTTTATGAAATAGCTGTCGGTGGATACTACTTCGTAATAACAGTAAAACGTACAAAACTAAGTAAGCCCTTTTAGAAATGCAGATAACATAATTAAGATTTTTTTTTTTTTTTTTTTTTTATGCTATAGGTGGCAAACGAACAGACGAATCGCCTGATGGAAAGCGATTAACGTCGTCCATGGACACCCGCAACACCAGAGGCGTCGCAAATGCGTTGCCGGCCTTTAAGGTGGGAGTACGCTCTTTTCTTGAAGGTTTGAAGGTCGTATCGGTCCGGAAACACCGCTTGTGACAATTCGTTCCAAAGTTTAGCTGTGCGAGGCAGGAAGTATTTATTTTTAGTTAAGTGTAGGGATCGGATACCTACCGGTTTTTTCTCCATACAAAAGAACGATTCGAATTCCGTTATTTTACGTTCTTCGGTATATAAATTATTTGCTAATGCAGTAATTTAAAAATACCATGTTGTTAATTACATAAAGTATTTAATACTATATAAAGAGTGTAAAACATTTTAAAATATTCAGATATTTCGAGATTTTTCTAAAAAAACCAGTTCGTATCCCAGGTTAAATGTGTTAACGTACTTTGTGCCCAGAGTTGGGCAAAAAGTAATATGATTACTTCTATAAATTACATTTGTATGTGTACTTTGTAATAAATATTACAAAATACACATACAAAAGTAATCGGAAGGAGTAATCATATTACTTGCCTAACTCTGTTTGTGTCTATCAATTTTATTTAAATAATTACTAGTTGTATGCGAGTTTGCTCTTGGCAGTTCAAATATTGGCACTTTACCGTCAGTTTTCAGATTAACTCCGTTTAATTTTTTAGAGGAAAGCTCCATAATTAACGCTTTTGCTTTTGACAGCTTAATAACTTCTTTAGAAAACAAAAAGCTTTCATGAAGCTTAAGCAATGTTTTACGAGGACCTAGCGCACAGTGTATGCATAGTATTTACTGTCACGAGCGTAACGTCACACTCGAAACGTCAGCATAAATTATAGAGTCAGCCTCTCTCAGTCCATTGCTGGACGTATTAAAAGGCCTCCTAATAACTATGCATATATGGATGCATAAGGTGGTAAATGGGTCAAACGCAAACCCATGTTCGGAGTCTTTCCGGTGGACAATCTAAAAGTTAAGGCCTAATAAGCTTGATTTTCTTATGAAAGCCTTATCTTCATTAAGATGTCCTCCTTTTACATTGCTTTGTATGATAAAAATCATTACTATCTGTCCACAGGCTGTTAACTATCGACCACAGGAAAGAAAAAGTGCTTGTTCAGCTGAACTGTAGAGCCCCTCTTTCCTGTGGCCAATAGTAAGCAACTGGTAGGAGTGTAGTCGTAATTTTTATCATACAATTCAATAAGAAAGGAGTGCCTTTAAATGACAATAAGGGTTTAATAAGAAAATTAACTCTCATAGCCCTTAACTTTTAAAATGTCCACCGGAAAGACTCGTAACATGATTTTAAGTTTGACTGAAATGCCCGTAATCGCCGCGGTGGGCAAGCGGGTTGGCGATCGCAGTAGTGTGTCCACTATGATGTTTATGATGATCAATCATCATATTCATCATAAACATCAATTTGCGGCCCATCATCAATCTTCTAAAACCGAATCAACTCAATCAACTTCAATCCCTTAGCTCTTACGACGAAGATATGGAATGGTGTTAGATTCTTATTGCCGTCACCACGCGGCAACAACTTCGACTTACTAAAAACGTTTTGTGAAAATGATCTTGTTTGGATTAGAATTGTGGCAAAACTATTGAAATATAATATACAATTAATATAATCATACAATGGTTAAACTAGAGTTTTAGACCCATGCCCAATTGGCCATTCTTATATTATCTATGTTCTATGTCCAGACGTTTACAATTCCTCGAGCATCGGTTATATATCAACACATCTTACTATGCACGTTCTCTCCCGGGTCGGATTAATAGACGAAACGAAAACTAGCTCGGAGTCTATAAAATCGATTTATTCTAAGCCTTAGGCCACCTAAAGTAATCAATCAATCAGTAAGATGCGTCAAAGTAAAACGATTATTCTTACGCCTCTCAAGTGCGAAGGACAAAGCCTCGAATCACACGTTAAGAAAACTTTTCTGTAGCTCATCTATAATTCATGCGATATAGTGGGTATGCGATAAACCTTTCTTTCTTTTGTATCGATTGGCCTGAACCACAGTATTTAAAATAAATCTTAAGGTATCGGGATCCGAGTATTCCTAATATTTTATTTTTATTAATTGTACGTCTTGTCAAATAAAACTGGTACGATTTTTATGAAGGTAGGTATGTAGTGGTGTAAATGGCAGTATAATTTTCTCCATATGTACTTCGTCTTGTATATAATCTTTGTGTGAATGTAATCCAATCCAAATTAATCTGACACTTTTTATACGACAACGATAACACGTACGTAAACACAGTACACCGTGTCCAATAAATCCGAATACAGAACAAATATCGAATAAAACAAATTACAACAGTTATTATTATATTTATTATGTTTTGTGAAGGGCACACTTATATACTATATTCACGACAAATATTTTGGAATAACTCCAGCTATAACTTTTTTACCAGCCTCAAGCGCGTTTCAAACGGATCTTACGCGGCACGCACCATTTTCTTCACATTTGACCCCAAATACCCCTGATATCTTTTTTGAAATGATCTAGGTTGACGATTTTATAAAAATGTAGTCTTTAAAGCAACCATTCAAAATAGTATTTGATAACCTGTTATTCCTGTATTTTTAGAACTGAGATAAAATTTGTGTATTCGAACTTATTTGAAACGGTGTATAAATGAAGTACCCATATCAGTTATTCTGATACCAATAGCCATCCTACTTGTAGTTCTATTGCCACATAATTAAATCTATGATTTCTGCATTTACGGCCTTAAATAGACACATTATAGGTATATTATACCTATTTCATATCGTTAGTTTAGTTTCTGAATTAGCTATTAAATTGGAGAATTGGACTAGTTTCGCCATCGTATTAGAATGTAGGTGCTTAATGAAAGCATTTCAGGAACAAAGCCATTGTTTTTTATTCGTTCACCTAAATAATACTTGATTAAAATACTAATTATTTCAATGAATCCTACATTCATTTGAATATCATTGCTATTATCACAAAGTACCCAAATATAGAGGGTCTGTTTCATAGAAGGCTCAAATAGTTCGGAATATGTTACAATAGATGTCACTAGGAGCACGATTGACTAGTAATAGATTTAGTTTTATTTGAAATCCAGATATTTACTACCTGTTAGTGCACAATTTTAATTAATTTAGCATCATACATCGAAAATAGTCAAAACCACCCTTTCTAGAAGAGTAAATTAGTAAATAAAAAAATTAACTATTTTTGGAATAAATTGATTTCAGCGCCATCTATTATTGCACGTACATATTTTTATGCGTTTTTCTCGATACGCGACAAACAGTACACTGCTCGAGTCTTGACAGAAATAATCTATAGATGTCGCTAAACAAAATCTTGCATATATTGATTTTAAATAATTAAGGAGGTCTAAAAAACCAAAAAACTAATAAATACAATAAAAAAAAAGTTAAAAGTCCCTACATCACTAATAATAACAAAAAATACATACATTACAAGTCATATGCTAGGATTTGAACCCGTAACATAACAACTGATAACAATAAATAGCTGATTAGGGTATATCCGAATTATATAACAAATACATTGCGGCGCGGCGTTGCCGTCGTCAGCATTCTCTTTGCTTTACCGTAATCTGACGAGCTGGCAACAAACGAAACGAGAGGCATAGAAAATTGAAGGTAATCTGAGCATTGCATTCTGTTTCTATTCTACGCTTCAATACCAAACTCACATAGCGAAATAATAATTAAACTCTTACTAATGGCACTCTATCATTGGCAATAAATAGCTCTCTACTCTGTCCAACATCCAACAAACTCTGTAAGAAAAAAAAGGCTAATACTAATTTTCTCTTATTGTGTCTACATTTTTTGAATTTGCCATTGTGTCCATTCTAAGATCCAAGATGGCGGGAACTTTTTTTGCAATTTTCATCATTATTCTCGTTTCCGACTAATTCGCATGTACGTGGAATACGATTTCCGGGTCCATTCTAAAATCCAAGATGGCGGGAACTTTTTTTTTCCAATTTTCATCATTATACTCGTTTCCGACTAATTCGCATACGTGGAATACGATTTCCGAGTCCATTCTAAAATCCAAGATGGCGGGAACTTTTTTTGCAATTTTCATCATTATCCTCGTTTCTGACTAATTTGCATACGTGGAATATCATTTTTGGGTCCATTCTAAGATCCAAGATGGCGGGAACTTTTTTGCAATTTTCATCATTGTACTCGTTTCTGACAAATCGCATACGTGCAATACGATTTCCGGGTCCATTCTAAGATTCAAGATGGCGGGAACTTTTTATATTGCAATTTTCATCATTATACTCGTTTCCGACTAATTCGCATACGTGGAATACGATTTCCGGGTCCATTCTAAAATCCAAGATGGCGGGAACTTTTTTTTGCAATTTTCATCATTGTACTCGTTTCTGACTAATTCGCATACGTGTAATACGATTTCCAGGTCCATTCTAAGATCCAAGATGGCGGGAACTTTTTTTTGCAATTTTCATCATTGTACTCGTTTCTGACTAATTCGCATACGTGGAATATCATTTTTGGGTCCATTCTAAAATCCAAGATGGCGGGAACTTTTTTTTGCAATTTTCATCATTGTACTCGTTTCTGACTAATTTGCATACGTGAAATACGATTTCCGGGTCCATTCTAAGATTCAAGATGGCGGGAACTTTTTTTTTGCAATTTTCATCATTATACTCGTTTCCGACTAACTCGCATACGTGGAATACGATTTCCGAGTCCATTCTAAAATCCAAGATGGCGGGAACTTTTTTTTGCAATTTTCATTATTATACTCGTTTCTGACTAATTTGCATACGTGGAATATCATTTTTGGGTCCATACTAAGATCCAAGATGTCGGGAACTTTTTTTTTTTGAAATTTTGATCATTTTACTCGTTTCTGACTAATTCGCATTCGTGGAATATCATTTTTGGGTCCATTCTAAGATCCAAGATGGCGGGAACTTTTTTGCAATTTTCATCATTGTACTCGTTTCTGACTAATTCGCATACGTGCAATACGATTTCCGGGTCCATTCTAAGATTCAAGATGGCGGGAACTTTTTATATTGCAATTTTCATCATTATACTCGTTTCCGACTAATTCGCATACGTGGAATACGATTTCCGGGTCCATTCTAAAATCCAAGATGGCGGGAACTTTTTTTGCAATTTTCATCATTGTACTCGTTTCTGACTAATTCGCATACGTGGAATATCATTTTTGGGTCCATTCTAAAATCCAAGATGGCGGGAACTTTTTTTTTGCAATTTTCGTCATTGTACTCGTTTCTGACTAATTCGCATACGTGTAATACGATTTCCGGGTCCATTCTAAAGTCCAAGATGGCGGGAACTTTTTTTTTGCAATTTTCGTCATTGTACTCGTTTCTGACTAATTCGCATACGTGTAATATCATTTTTGGGTCCATTCTAAAATCCAAGATGGCGGGAACTTTTTTTGCAATTTTCATCATACTCATTTCTGACTAATTCGCATACGTGGAATATAATTTTTGGGTTCATTCTAAGATCCAAGATGGCGGGAACTTTTTTTGCAATTTTCGTCATTATACTCGTTTCCGACTAATTCGCATATGTGGAATACGATTCCCGGGTCCATTCTAAAATCCAAGATGGCGGGAACTTTTTTTTTGCAATTTTCATCATTATACTTTTTACTGACTAATTCGCATACGTGGAATACGATTTTCGGGTCCATTCTAAGAACCAAGATGGCGGTAATTTTTTTTGTAATATTTGTCAATGTACTCGTTTTCAACTAATTTATAAACGTGGAACCCTAATTTGGGGTTAATTTAATATCCAAGAGTTTTTATATTTAGCACGTTCTTATGAGTAGCGGAAATGCAGTAACTACAATGAAAAAAAAAAACTGCATTAAAGCTCAAAAAAGGTGCCGCCATTTTGCATCTTACAATTGATGTACTTTTGGGCAGTTTTTATCATTAAAAATACTCCATTTCCAATACATATACGTAAATAACCTTGGATCTTAAATTCGCCCTAAATTCGGGTTCCACGTTTGTAAATTAGTCGAAAACAAGTACAATGATAAAAATTACAAAAAAAGTTCCCGCCATCTTGGATCTCAGATTGGACCCCAAAATCGTACCTATGCGAATTAGTCAGAAACGAGTATAATGATGAAAATTGCAAAAAAAAAGTTCCCGCCATCTTGGATTTTAGAATGGACCCGGAAATCGTATTCCACGTATGTGAATTAGTCGGAAACGAGTATAATGATGAAAATTGCAAAATAAAAAGTTCCCGCCATCTTGAATCTTAGAATGGACCCGAAAATCGTATTCCACGCATGCGAATTAGTCAGAAACGAGTTTAAAGATGAAAATTTAAAAAAAAGTTCCCGCCATCTTGGATTTTAGAATGGACCAGGAAATCGTATTCCACGTATGCGAATTAGTCAGAAACGAGTATAATGATGAAAATTGCAAAAATAAGTTGCCGCCATCTTGGATCTCATAATGGACCCGAAAATTGTATTCAACGTATGCGAATTAGTCAGAAACGAGTATAATGATGAAAATTGCAAAAATAAGTTGCTGCCATCTTGGATCTCATAATGGACCCGAAAATTGTATTCAACGTATGCGAATTAGTCAGAAACGAGTATAACCCAACTCTGTCAGGAATAACTAGGTACACTCTTCACGCTTCAAGTTCGTCTGTATACTCATTTTCACCCTGTATAATTATGTATGTAACACCCTGTATGTATACGTATGTATCTATCGGATCTATGATCACTTTGTATAACTATAAAACGAAACGAAAGAGCTCGTGATTCTGATTAGAAAAAATGTATAAAAGTCCATAATATGGAAAATTTTATAAAACGACAACAAAATAAAAACCCGCCCGTTTGCACCTTGTAAAACATTGTTTTTACAAAATCAAAGATTATGCGCAACAAAAAAATAAAAAAACAAAATTTGAAAAAAAAAGAAATAAAAGAACATTTTCAGCGCGTATTGTTAGGATTTGAACCTGGTACCACTGCTTCACAGCCGAACGCATGAACCACATTACCAACCTCCCTATATCGTGGTACGGCAAAATATGCTATGTGTTGCAAGTGATCATGCGTTTCGTTCGTGGCAAGGTAGTGTATACTGTTTCAGAGCCATCTGTGCCAATGGACGAACAACAAAAGTAGTGTATATACTGTTTCAGAGCCATCTGTATGCCATGCTCACGAACAACCGTGGCGCCGTCTAGTAGTGACGACATTTCAGGTGGATGCATTTTAATGTATGGTGCTGATATATCTACTTAAACTAAATAATCTCTGCTATTATTAATACTTATTATGAATATAATTTTACGGTTAAAGCCTGCAGTCTTTGGGTCAAAATTATTTTCGTTGTCTTGTTTCGATTCAGTATACACCGTGTTTTTATTGATTTCCGTTAAATTAAAGGGAAGCTTATTTATGTCAAAATAAACGATTTCTCTAAGAAACTAGTATCTTAACTCTTACTGTTATTGAGTTATTAAAAAAATTTGTTTAATGACTGAACAAGTGTACTGCAACCTTTATTTTATCCTAATGCTACTTATTTTGACATGTGCCGTCAGTCACTTGAAATTAACTTTTGTGTTATTCTTAAGGTTCTCTCACACTTACCATTTCATTAATTATGTATGAAAAAGAAAAAAAAAAATTTTTTTCTCAAGTTCGACTAAAAGCTATATACCAGGTAGCTCCAATTAACGTAACAAGCAGCCTGTTAAATTTAACGGAATTAAAAAAAAACACCGTGTATAAAATAAATCCGTTGCAGTTGTTTTTCTGTTTCACGCTAGATTTTAATCCAAACATGAGAAATTGAAAACCAAACGTCATCTAAAACAAAAATCACAACTCCGTCACGTTTTCTAGGGACACAAAATAAGACAACGAAAATAATTTTGACCCCTTTATCTGGGGACGGACGAAAGGGAAATAGCAAAACCACACATTAATAAGTATTGTATCATTTAATTGTATCTGGTATAACTCAAAGCAACATAGTTTCCTATAGGTAGTCTTGGACTACCTATGAATAAAATATAAAAGCATTCAAATAACCAAAACGCAGTGTATAGGTTTGTAAAACAGGATACTTACCAAATCCGCTCCTGCGGAAATGATGGGGATGAAAGGTCAAAGATTGAAGTAGGCATAAAATATCATTTATTCATAACTAACCAACCAAAATATTAATTAACGTTCAGTATTCTGTAATGTATTTCGCCAGTATTTGAATAATTATTTTCTCTATGCCTTTATGTTATTGGATTTGTATCGTGTTTCTCTAGCTCACATTAAGCTCTTATAGCATTACTCGGAAAACCAAATATATAATGTATGTGGTGTAGGTGCGTACGTTTCGTAGACATTAATATACCTACTCGTACCTACAAGTAGTTATGACTTAACGTCTTAGTTTGTTAGGAAGCAATTACTCGCAGGCTTACTGTATCTACAAATCATACACGGTGCTTGTGAGCATTCCGAAAGATTTTAATCCTGAATTTCTGGCCATATTTAGAGTATTTAATGTTATATAAAATTTCCTGGATTCGGCTTGGTTCCAGAGTAATTAACATTTTTTCGAAATAAGTTTTTCGACGTAACTCGTCATAAAACTTTGATTACAATGATACCACAATGTGTTCTAATACATCCACACCTTTTGCCTGACAATCAAAAAATAAGAATAGAGATGACGAGAAAAACCTGTCCCAAAAACAAATTATTTAAAAAAATAATTTTTACAAATTGTTGTTATGATAAAAAGTATTGGAAATGTTAAAAAAGTATTCAAAAAGTTAAAAAAAAAGGAAAATTTTTTTTTGTGGAATTTGACATTAGGTCTCATAATATTTTTTGTTTATTTTGATGTCTAGAATGCTTAGTTAAAATCTCTCGCAATGCTCGCGAGCACCGTGTATACCTACGTGTATAACTCATATGTAGTTGACTTACAAAAGCTTAACCTAGATATTAGGTATACTCGTAAGTGCCTACGGAAGTAGTACGCTATACTTAGTTCTGTAACAGTATTAACAGTCGAGTAGGTAGTAGGTTCTCGGTACCTGCATGATTTCAAGACGTTTTAATACTTCGAGTTGCGGTTCTTAGTATTAGTTTACCTGATTTTCTTATGAAAACTAAACCATGAGAGCTATGGTCGTGAGTTTAAATCCCACTTCAGAGATTGATTAAATTTTTTCTTTGGTATATACCATCAATATTTATAGCAAATCAGACTATTTAATAAAACAATTTCATTTGTGCCACAAAAAGCTTTTGAAGACATTGTTAATATTAGATGTCTTGTACCAAAGAAGATACAATCTGTTATAAGGAAAAAGGAAAGGAGAAATCGATCGGTGTCCGCTGAACTAGAGTGGCCGAGTGGTTTAGGCATGTACTGCGAAAGCTGAGAACGCGGGACGTGGGTTCGAATCCTACCCCTAGCAATTGTAAATTCCGGTAGGTACTTTTTCCTTGGTATACATAGGTACAATATTTATAATTTATATTCATAACAGTGTTACTACTTGAAAACGAAAATCTAAAGTGTTTTATAAAACAATTATACGTATGTTTCACAAAAAAAATTGAAAAATATTTTTACTTTTGGTATTTTTTTCATTATTTACTCCAATCCTGTATGAGTGATATCAAAAATATATACAGTTGAATAAATATATGTATTGTAGGTGTAGCATTATCTGCATGAACTCCTAAATACCTCAATTATCTATACTCTAGCACTCAAAAAGAAGTAGGTGCCTGCCTTCAAAATCCACTATCTCAGTCTGGTAAAAATTAATATGAAGAGGCTTAGCATTACGGCGAAGTGGCATTCGAATATTATAAATTAAATTCTGTTTCAAGTAAAGAGGAGCAAAGCGCAACCAATGTTTAAAGTGTGAAGACACATTTATCAGCATGCTTACGCATTTAGTCTATAGAACATGTCAGTTTAGTATGAGACAGTGTCTACTGTCTAGCTCTCCGCATGCGTACGCATGCTTACGCGTTTCATACTATATGTCCAATTTCATAAAACAAAGTGTGTAGTATGCTGATAGTGATAATAATATGTGTCTTCACCCTCAGACGTTTGTTTTGTGTGGAAACAAAGAACGTGTTTTAGAATTATAACTAATGTGAGACTCAAACATATTTAAATATTTATCAAAGCTTGAGTAACCCCAAGTAATTTAAGTCGATAATTGCTCAACATGTTTCGATCCATTTAGAGGATCCTCATCATGGAGTACCCGCGACCAAAGCCCGACGTGTACTGCGGGCTTGCGCTCTGCTAAAGCGGGTGCTGGGGCCCAGCCCGTTTCTCGAACGCTTGTAACTTGTAATACAAGTGGAACTCTCTTTTTAACACTATTAATTAGATAAGAACTTCCGCTTGTATTACAAGTTACAAGCTTTCGAGAAATAGGCCCCTGGCCGCGGATTAGTGGATTACGTGAGTAACCCGTTTGATAAATATTTAAAGAACATGTTTGCTCTCTCTCGCATTTTTAAATCCGTACGTAAGTGTGATAGGGAGGCAACAACGTCGAGCGTGGTACAGGAAGCCTTCAAAAATATTGTAGATAAACCAATATGTAAAAAAAAACAATTGCTCTCGTTATTTCATGTATAATAGCAATAACAGCATTGATGTCTTATCTGAGTCGGGAACTGGGTATAACACTTATTCGTAGGTCAGTAAATAATTGATCATAACTATGGTAGCTACATAGTGTATGTAGTATGTGCTACGACTGCTACGAATCTACGAGTTATACTAAACAATTTACGTGGCCCATGGGCATCAGGGTTGATTCCTTGTGTGAAATTTGACGACGAAATGTACTAAAATATACAGAAAATTTGTTATTAACTACAATAAAAATTTGTAATAGTTTTCAGGTAAATAATAAAGTATAATATTATAGTTTAAATTTAAATAATTATCTGTATGATCGAAGTCGAAAAAACAATGTTACCATTAAAATTTAGATTCTATACATTACATTAAGGTGCAGACCAAACGAGCATTTCCTATTCTAACCCCCTACTCTACGAAATTCGATCGTTACAAAAAACGTGATTGGTTGATTTCGTAGAGTTGAGGATAGAATAGCGAATGCTCGTTTGGTTTGAATGCACCTTGACACTGTAAATAATTTGCACATTATTCCAACGCAATAGGTATTTTCTCGTCTAAATAGAAAGGCCATAGTCGGATTTTCATAGTAAGTCAGCCTTTAAATCAACCAGACTCTAGTATTTTTTTGTGAGTACCTCTTATGGTGAAGAATATTTCTGCTGAGTATCAACGTCCTATCGGTGACAGTTTTTGACTTATGATTTTTTTTAGTTTTTTCTTTAATGTGTTGTATCTCAGGATGTATAAAAGCGAATTGCTTCAAATTTTGAAATAATGTTCTTTATTTAGATATGCATCGAATTTAAAAAGATGAATATCGATTGTCGTATAAAAAAAAATAAAAAAAAAGACCAAAAAATTTTTCATATTTTTTTTGTGTACCTATGAAGTAGTGACACCTCTATTTTCTTTTTCTAATTATAGACCATACACTTGCCTACTAGTTGCCTAAGTATCAAAATTTTCCAAGCGGTACTTCTTACCAAAAATCGGCAATATGTGTGGTCAAGTTCTGCATTCAATCGGTGTTTTTCAATGTAGTATACAAACTCTTCATTTATATTTGAGTTTTCTTATCAGGTTATCTTATTTAAGAGTAAATGCTAATGACAACTTAATGTCATCATGATGCAAGCTGTTTATTTCATTATTAATCGGCCGTTTACCATTTCAACTAGCGTATCTCGATAATATTTAACTGCAATATATTATTTTTAATGAATATCTCATAAATAATATCGAATTACGCTAGTTAAAATAATAAACGGCCGATTAATAATGAAATAAACAGCTTGCATCATGATGACATTAAGTTGTCATTAGCATTTACTCTTAAATAAGATAACCTGATAAGAAAACTCAAATATAAATGAAGAGTTTGTATACTACATTGAAAAACACCGATTGAATGCAGAACTTGACCACACATATTGCCGATTTTTGGTAAGAAGTACCGCTTGGAAAATTTTGATACTTAGGCAACTAGTAAGCCAATGTATGGTCTATAATTAGAAAAAGAAAATAGAGGTGTCACTACTTCATAGGTACACAAAAAAAAATATGAAAAATTTTTTGGTCTTTTTTTTTCTTTTTTTTATACGACAATCGATATTCATTTTTTTAAATTCGATGCATATCTAAATAAAGAACATTATTTACAAAATTTGAAGCAATTCGCTTTTATACATCCTGAGATACAACACATTAAAGAAAAAACTAAAAAAAATCATAAGTCAAAAACTGTCACCGATAGGACGTTGATACTCAGCAGAAATATTCTTCACCATAAGAGGTACTCACAAAAAAATACTAGAGTCAGGTTGATTTAAAGGCTGACTTACTATGAAAATCCGACTATGGCCTTTTCTTGTTTGCACGTAGTAGAACTACCGCTGATTGGCAACTTCAATGACGTCACAATTTGCAACTAATTTGTAATGCGTGTTTGAGGACCCTGTCAATTTTCATTAAAACTTTAGTCAACAACGACAAACGATGAATCACGACACCATCATAAGCCCACAGCTCCCATAGAGATTGTTAATATTCACAATAAACAGATACGAGTACAGTAAATAAAATATTGGAAACAAGCCTATTGCGAAAACAGCGGGGTCACAAGTTGCTTGCTTTTCACGTCAGATGTCGCTCTTTTCATGTATTTTTATTAAATCAAATTTATGTTTCGTTTTTAATTATTAATGCATGTTAGCTGTAAGATGTTATAAAACTATTATTTGAAAAAAAAAGTGCCACTGAGTTTCTTGCCGGATTCTTCTTAGGCAGTGGTGTAGGGTTAGAACCGGAAGTAGTTTTTTTTCCTCTCATTCGCTATTTAGTTTAACGATTCAAAAGCGCTCGTTGCTGGGCCTAATTGAATAAAGAATATTTTGACTTTGACTTTGAAGATAATATGAACAAGCAATAACTCATTCCATACCTAAAAGTAGTTTACTTTGTGAAGCATATGAATTTTTCAAAGAAGCCAGTCTGCCAACCATGTAATGAGGGTTTTTCCGAACACGTATGCCACTAGGTGGCGCCACTTGCACAATTATCTAGCTCCAAAGAAAAACTAACTAGAAGGTTTTATTTTATTTTTTTATTTTATTATATTAATTCATACAAAACATTTAAGCAAAAAACTATAGGCGCTCTGAGAATTTAGATAAGTTTCTGGACCTGATGCCTCAGTGCTACCGCCCTGGTGAACGTCATTTCAGATAACCCTCATTGGACCGATTGAATATACTTTTGCGTAGGCAGGCGGCGAAGCTATGTCAAAATGGGTTCAATTTGTAAGGTTCGAGTGCTGTTTCAGCTCACATTGCCTTTTAAAGGCTTTCTATTCAGCTCTCGCCCAATTCATCCAGGTTCCGGTTCAAGTGTTCCATTTTCACTAATTGAGTAGAAACAGCCAGACACTTACGATGAATCAATAATGAGCGAATTTGCCGTGCGACGAACAAGTAATTTGTTAGTACAGTCGCCATCAGATAAGACAAGAATACACCGCGTTTTTATTGATTTCCGTTAAATGGAAGGGAAGCTTATTTAGGTAAAAAATAATCAATTTCTCTAAGAAACTAGTGTCTTAACTCTTACTGTTATTAAACAAATAAGTTTAATGACTGAACAAGTGTATTGCAACCTTTATTACATCCTAATGTTACTTATTTTGACATGTGCCGTCAGCAGCCGTCAGTCGCCTGAGATCTTAATCTTAAGGTTCTCTCACACTTGTCATTACAATCATTATGTGTATGAAAACGAAATAAAAAAATATTTTTACGAAATTAACAAAAGCCGATATACCAGTCAACTTCTATTAATGTCCCAAGTAACCTGTCCAATTTAACGGAAATCAATAAAAACACGGTGTATTATGGAAGCGGCCAGGGGCCCATTTCTTGAAAGCTTGTAACTTGTAATAGGTATAAGCAGAAGTCCTTGGGCCTGTTTATCAAAAGCTTGTAACTTGTAATACCAGCGGAAGTACTTGTCGAATTAATGACGATAAAAAGAGACTTTCACTTGTATTACAAGTTACAAGCTTTTGATAAATAGGCCCTTAATCTAATTAATAGTGTTAAAAAGAGATTATTATAAGTTTGTTTGTGTATTACAAGTTACAAGCTTTTGATAAACAGGCCCCAGTAGGGGTATAGGTACTGGTACGGCTATTGGTACGTAATATTTTCGATGCGGGTGGCACACAGGACCGGTCATTGTGGAAATCTTTGGGGGAGGCCTATGTTCAGCAATGGACGTCTTTCAGCTGATATGACGATGATTTACGTACTATTTTTCTGTTCCGATACCTAGAATCTACGTAAGGTAAAGCCGCCCAATACCGCGGTAAATCGCAGTATTTCAAATCACTTGAAAAAATTATGGATAACTAGGCATCATAGCGAGCTGGAATATTTTTTATATTTTAGTAAGTTTATTGAATTTTTAGATTCGTAACTGTATTGACTCATTTTCGATTAATATATATGACAAAAAAAATATTGAAACTAAAATAGGCGCATCTTCTATTACCGGTGTAGAAGACTTGCTCTGAATCTATTACCGCGAATTTAGATTATATTACCGAGGGTATAAAAAATAACATTTTTCAACCATCGGTATTAGGAACGCACTTCAAAATTTAGAACTAATTACCGAGGGTTAAATGAAATAATAATGGATTGAGTTCTGTATACTATTATTAAAAATTAAGTTTTATTAAGGAGAACAAAATAAGTATAAAAAGCTTTGATATGGTTAAGGATTTATATTTCGATTGCAATCAATAATCAATCAACAACAAATAATTACATTACCTAGTAATACTGGGCAGTAAACAAATTATAAAATGTATAAGGTTATAACAAATTAGTAAAAAAGTATTTTCAAATTACAATTCTACTTTCTGCGTACCTACATTTAAGATATTTTTTACCTTATTTATTAGTACCTCATATATATAAAATCAACAAATTAGATATAGCAACTAAGTTTCAAAACAAGTTTTGCTAGGATAAACGAAGCAGAAAAAGGCTGCCTTCATCAAATCACAGTAAATTACGTTTACTTTCCGATAGTAATGTCAAATGAAGCTGACATTACTATGTGAAAACATGCGTTAATGGTTAATCTTAGAATAAAAGTTTGGTCTAAACTACCTTACAGAAGTAACAAAGCCAATAATTATCGACAATCGATGCTTCGCATATGCATGTGATGGTTTGATTGTTAAATTCCACGTAATTGACAATATAAAGTAACCTAATCATGTTTTTAACACGACTCCAGTTAGAACTTGTAAGTGTCATTTTAAAGTAAAAATAAAGATCAACAAACATTGACATATACTTTCCGAACATGATTAGCTTCATAAAACAACAACAATCTTTAAAATCTCTTATAAATCACAAATATATGACATAAAATATTTGTTTCTATCTAAATTTGTAATTTGATTTAGATAGAAACTAATTTTTAACAGGTATAATATCTTACAATAAATTCACGTTTTGTATGTCTCAAATTATTACGAGTTAACCCTTGGTATGTCTGCACTGATCTGTGCTCCCTGTAATAAGCTTAATTATATTCATATTAAAATCTTAATTACAATGTCCATTTTTTGATAACAACCTTACCATACGGTCCTAATTCTATTAAAATGTTGTCCCTACGGAACCCCAAAAGTGATTTATTTCGATGGAAGACTAAACTGTCACACGGTAATAGATACTTCTTTAGGAACCAATTACCGACCCACAAAATTTTGAATGACTCGGTAATACATTCTCATACATTCTATTACCGAGGGTTAGACGACTGTACCATCGGTAATAGGCTTGATTTGGAGTGTTATAAAATCTAATGCCGATCAACAAAAATAGCATGATGCAGTTGTTTATTCCGCGCAAATCAAAAATATACATTATAACCTTGCTTTACAATCAAAATCACATAACTGGTATGTAAAAACAGTTCAAAAACTCAATGTTTAAACAACATGACCAAATATGGGTTACTATAGAAACGACAAAATCAGTACTGAAGTTTTTACTAAAAATTAAAGGTTTGCAGAGTACTTTTCATATCGCGGAAATAGTTTTTTTATATGGTCAATAGATCAAGATTCAATTTACTTTATTATAATACATCTACGATGACACGTAACAAAAATAATGCAAGAAAAAGCAAAACTACGTTTTTAACTATTGCCGTGGTATACCGCGGAATTAAAATTCACGAAAAAATCGACGCCTATCACCGCTGTATTTTGTTTTTTAATTTAAACGTATTTCCAGGCCGAATATATCAAAACGTCACTCACAAAATGTGAAAAAAAACTATGATTAATCGTATAAAACCCACAGCATTACTAAAATTGCATCGGTTATGAAGTAAATGATTGATAAAGTTCGAGTATACTCACTTGTGGCGCCACGCGTTTGTATGACACGTCCTCGTCCAGTGCTGCTGTCGCGGTTACTGACGAATTGTGCGCCCTTTGTTTCACTCACGCACACTAGCGCTATAAGGTCCGTTAGCCAATGGAATAAGCTTTATGCATGAAAGAATTATTATGAAGATAGTTGATTGGTCTACTTTTAAAATGCGTTATTCGAAATAACACGGTGATAGGTGCCAAATTTGGCACCCACGGTATTAGGCGCCTTTACCTTAAGTTGATATTGATCGTTGTCGGCCAATGTGAGGTTCAATAATTCTTAACCAGAAAAAACGCCCAGTCTAGCAGTCACTAAATGCCGCGAACTAAGCTTAATGTGTTCCCTAGGGCTCCAGTTGCGGGCCTGAATGGCAGATCAAAAGTCTGGTTGGCAGCCCTGACAGTTGACTGTCGATCTAGCCTGACATTAATTTACACTGTATCGACAAATCTACGTGTGAAAGCAAATTGATGCAACTTCGACTTTATCGATAATAGTACTGTCGACATTA
>JALPQI010017929.1:0-32597 GCA_025490895.1 Thaumatotibia leucotreta
CAGAAGAAACAGTTTTAGAGTCGACTAGATATAAATACCTAACGGGAAAAAAGATTACTTAACTGTTAATTCGACAGAAATAGGGGATCCTTGGCTTATAGTCTTAATAATTCTGAAAAGAAAGAAAAATACAGAAAATGGGTCAAATCAAAGGCCAGTAATTTGGACGTCGTCGACTTAGGGGTTAAATGGAGATAAGTTGGATACAGGCAACTATTTGTTGTTTCAACTGCCTGCCTGACAGGCGCGGGGCCCTTAGCACATTTTATAGCGTGGCCCCTGGTTAGATTTTTATAATTACGAGTACAATCAAGGTCGAAGTTACTACTACTTATACATGCTCCTATTATTACAAAATCATGTCGAAGGGCCCCCCTTGTGCGCAGGGCCCGTAGCATATGCTACTTCTGCTGTTAGGTTAATCCTCTACCTGATTTACAAATAATAATGTATGGCAGGTTTACTTCGTTGAGGAGCGGCCGGAGAGCTCCATGGGTGGCGTGGACGCGGCCACGCCCGCCAGCAAACCGCCGGCAGACTCCAAGAGCATGGACATCACTGTCTGGGTGAGTACACTTTCACTCCTTTTGGCAACATTGTATTTGGTAATACCTGTCTATCAGCTAAGCGCAGCTTTAGTAGAAACGGCTCAGCAGAAACCTCATTCAAACAAAAGCGGTCAGGAGGAATGATGACATGACAATTCATGATGACGTTAATCTGTATACTACAAAAAACAAGGCATACAATATATGAGCAGTTCTCAAAAAAAAATTATTGACGCTAAATGCCTGAGGTACCCATGTCCTATTTTAATACCAACTGTTTAAATTATTGATTTACTATGAAGGTGTTATAAATTGTTGACTTTCTTAATTATGCGAAATAATAGAAATAAAATTTAGTAATCATACAAAAGAAAGTAGAAATATTGAACAGTAATTTACTGATCTATCTTAATTGTGTATAAACTTTTTGAGAACAGTAGCCGTATCATGAGCCTCCTATGTATTATTAGCGCGGACTTGCTTCTACCCGGCTCGCTCGCACCAATACGTGACTACGAGCGGGACGGATCCAATATAATTTCGCGTTAATAACGCGGCGGAAGCTCATGGGAAGCATAATGCTCATGTATGATTGGTGTGAGAAATGTGTACTCGCACCACTTATTTATTTACTCTCTCTATATTTACTCGGCTACTTCTCAACGCTCAGAACGTTCCCATCTTATCCTTACATCCACACAGATCTCATAATAATTATAGCCTCTTGTGTGTCGCAGCCGCACGTGTCGCAGGTGGTGTCGACGGTGGACGGCCACCCGCGGCGGACGCGCGTGCCCGACAAGCCCAACTATCCCCTCAGTCTCTGGTCCATCATGAAGAACTGCATAGGTATGATCCAATTTGAATTTAGAAAGAAAAAAAATGTAGCTAAACATAATCAACACGGAAACGAAAATGCTAAAAAATAAGAGCATGCTACGACATTGCGTCGTATCAGAATGGTGGTATCGTGTGCCAGAGCTGGTCTTCAGATGAGGCGATAATATTCGTAGTCCTATCATTCAGAAGAAGACATGGAATGTTGACTCCTCAATACTTAAGTTTGTGAATGTATGGACAATCTCTATTATTAATTCATATCTCTTTCTATTTAAATTAAAAAAAAAATGTATATACAGAGACAAAAGACGGTTGTTGGCTGCCATATTTCATCCTACAGTTTATGAATCTGGACCTTCAGCTCACTTTGTCCTATCCTGACTGCTTTCACGATTAATGATTAATTTTCCAATTGTAGGAAAAGAACTATCGAAAATCCCGATCCCCGTGAACTTCAGCGAGCCGCTATCAATGCTGCAGCGTCTCGCCGAAGACTACGAGTACTCCGGCATCCTCGATGAAGCGGCGCGGTTCAGCGACCCGGCGCAGCAGCTGGCGTACGTGGCCGCCTTCACTGTGTCGTCATACGCCACCACTGCCTGCAGGTACTACTCTAGCCACACCTGCAGCCGAGGACACGAGTACTCCGGCATCCTCGATGAAGCGGCGCGGTTCAGCGACCCGGCGCAGCAGCTGGCGTACGTGGCCGCCTTCACTGTGTCGTCATACGCCACCACTGCCTGCAGGTACTACTCTAGCCACACCTGCAGCCGAGGACACGAGTACTCCGGCATCCTCGATGAAGCGGCGCGGTTCAGCGACCCGGCGCAGCAGCTGGCGTACGTGGCCGCCTTCACTGTGTCGTCATACGCCACCACTGCCTGCAGGTACTACTCTAGTCACACCTGCAGCCGAGGACACGAGAACTCCGGGATGATGTTATTCAGTTTAAAAATAGCAGTCTGCGTAGCCAAGATACCTATCGCTAACGCTCAGTCGCAAATGAAACGCAACTGTATTATGCAGATTGAGAGAGAGAAAAGTACGATACGATACTAAGCGTTAGCGATTTGCAACTTGGGTAGGCAACCAGGTCTAGCTTCTATAGCTAGACAGAGCAAGGTCAAGCTAAAACATCAAAATATGAACCAAGACCTGTTTTAAATAAATTGCATTGCGTTACTAACTTATTCTAATTAAATTTTTGTTTGACCATACAACATACTTCTTATCAAAATTCGAAAATGGTAACTTTTTAAACTTCCAATGAATCTACATGTTTTCCATTAAAATAAGATGCACAGATAAGTTATGTTCCAAATTATCAATATTTTTTTGTTCCAGAACAAATAAGCCCTTCAATCCGTTGCTGGGCGAAACATACGAATGCGACAGAATGTCAGACCTCGGCTGGCGGTGTATCTCAGAACAGGTAAATATTATACATCTCTTGAAGGCGGCTCCTATTCCTGACCGCTGAATTCATATAATTTTTAACCCTTAGGTGCATATACAGGGTTACTTTTTCACTAGTGCTATAAATCAACATACGTAATAGTAGTCCAAAATACATTTACTACCCCTTTGGCACAAAAAAACTAACTTACTGTTGTTCGAACTTATCCACATATCTAACAAGAAATGTTGACGTACTACGCATCTATCGAAGTGCGTAACTAGCAAAACGCTTGGAACTGTCAACTGTTTGTTTAAAATGTCATCGCGCGCGGCGCCGCGGGGGCGGTTTGGATCCCCCCTCCCCGCCGCCATAGTCATACCGCATCGTTGACGCCTTGTAATTTGTGCGTCCATTATGTTACATTTGTATGATGGATAAATTAATAATCTATTGCTCAGTTTGACAGCCTCAACAATTGATTACTTATTTCGATCGTAATTTCGTAGCCGAGTAATCATCGACTTAAATTACCCGAGTAACCCGGTTCGATAATATATTAATGTTTGAGGCTCACGTTAGTTATTTCGATATGAATATGACCGATCATATTGTTTTTGGTACTCCATGCACCTAACGGTTAAACAATTAAAAAAAAAATGTTTGTCTGCTGCTGTTAAAATTTTATGATAATATTAAAGTTTTTTTATGCTTTTACAGAAAATGTTGTAGGTTCACGTTTCCCCATTTACGTTACGAGTGTTTCTTTTTAATGAGTTTTCATAAATAGTACCAGGAGATTATGTCGTAATAATATATTTGGACACTTTTTTTCCTGTTTGTTTGATTTAAGTCATTAATGTTTGACGATTCTACGTAAGAGTTCGTAATTTATTTCAGAATAATAATCATAGACGAAGCTGCAATATTTTCTGTAAACGTTATTCTTATATCAAGGTACTGTAAAACTACCTAATTATATTCTAAATGTTCCCAACTGTGGCGTAAAACTAAATCGAATCTCTTCAATTAGATGTTCAATTCTTATGTTAATCATGAAATTCTTATTTAAGCAAAAGCTCCTCATTCATGATGAACTGACAAAATCTAAAAGAAGATTGAGTTCATTTAGTAACTGGATTATAATTGGGTGGTTTTTACGATACTTATATTTTTTTTATGGCCGGTGACCCTCTCTATTCTTATTTGCACACAATTAAAGAAATATGCAACATCAATACAACCAATTGTGTCGCCGGCCTATAAATATATGCTTTATAGTCAAAAGTCCCTGATATTCCGTCCCACTCATCCCCGCCCGTGTTCTCCCTTACTCCCACCTCGTCTCTCCAGTTGGTCCTTTGCCTATCCTCCCAGCACTAGCCTTACCCATCCTTTCCAAATTTCTAAATTGTCGATGATAATGTTATTAATGTATAAAATTAGACTGTTATTTTAACGACAGTTTGGGGTGCGTTCTTAAACGAGTTATATTTACAAAAACGCTCGAAAATTTATAAAAAATATTTATTCGGTCGTTTTCAATAAAATGTGAAAATTGAAAAGATAGTCATTAAGAAACACGAAAAATATTGATAAAATAGTTTAAAGTTTTTTAATTAATCTTTATTGATATTTTTAGTGCGTTTATACGCTCTAAATGTCTTTGGAAGCCTACGGGCTGCTTTATCAATAGTTCACGTGACATGCTGAATTGAAATAACCCAAAAGATATTACCTAAAAAAGTAAAGATAAAATTATCATATATATTAATCATGTTCCAATAAAAAAACGACGATAAGTAAACCTTCCACGCGTACCTATTTCCCCATTTTATATGCGAAATATGTAATAAATCCGCTCGCATAGACTAACCCCATTATTCATAAACGTTTACTGATTTCGCAAGTCGCCCTTTCGTCCTGATCAATATGTCCACTAGAGTGAAAGGCACAAACAATACTTAGCGGCTTTTAAATTTTATTGGAACATGACTAACAAATATGACAATTTTATATAACTTTTTATAGATAACATCTTTTGGGTTATTTCGATTCAATATGTCACCTGAACTATTGATAAACAAGCGGTCCATAGGCTTCTATAAAGGGGTAACAATAACAATATACTCGTTTCCGCACGCCCCCCCGCGCTTTCGGCCCCCCACTAAACGCTATCGGGCAGGTGTCGCACCACCCGCCCATGGTGGCGCAGCACTGCTCGGGCGCGGCGGGCTGGCAGTGCTGGCAGGAGTTCACCATGACCACCAAGTTCCGCGGGAAGTACCTGCAGGTGGTGCCGCTGGGCGCCGCCGCGGCTTGCTTCCCGGCGCAGGGGAACAAGTACACGTGGAGGAAGGTGCGTGGAGATACTCTGTATAGGTCTGTCTCTGTATCTGTCACACTCTGGAGTGGCAGAGACGTGTTCGAAGCAGATTTTCGAAGTTTGCAGTAGTACGCCACATTCTTAGTACATCTGGATGAAGGTGCGTGAAAATAGTCTATTTCGATATGTCGCCATACTTATGAGCGACAGAGACATGTGTTAACTAGTCAAACTTTGATCAACCAGGACCATGTGGATAATATTTATTTAACCCTTTGACCGCCACAGTCGGCCATGGACGGCAACGGAAAATCGTTACAACGACGCCAATGACGCCACTGGCCGACAGCTACGCCAATGCAGTAGGAACTCACGCAAAACGCCGTAAAGCTCAATTTCGCTTAAATAATCGCGTACGCGTGGCGTCTGGAGCTCAGCATATCCCTTCGACGTCTGGCGGTCAAAAAGTTAAAGAAATTTCAACGGTTTTTTTGTACTCTTATCTAAGACTCGTTCAGAAGTTTTCCGAGCAGCACATTTAGCAAGACGCTGGCTGGAGAAACAAAAATCATGATCGGTAAGTACAGGTACAGAATAGGGAAAATACGGGCGGTGGATCCATTTGATATAATATAGGTAGGTATGCATTGGAAAGAGCAAGGACTACAATAAAAACGTACCTAAATCGAAGCAAATAAAACTTTGCTTTACCCTACGTTTTTACTTTAACATTTTGTTTTAGATTTTTAACATCTCGTCTAAAGAGCCATGAGTGACATGACCGGTTTAGCTATGCGTACTCTCGTAAGGCCAAATGTATTGTGTAGAAATACATAAAGGACAAATGTTGAAGTTTCTAGATTCTTATTTGTAAAAACCTATCCTATTTTGACAAAAACGGTTAGCGAATTATATGAGTAAATTAAAATGACAGCTTGATCTCTAAATTAACAAACTATTAAGAACATTAACAATCGATAGGTTTATTGCAATTTGCTATTATCTCGATTATAAAAATATAAACGTAAGTATTATCTATAACCATTTGGCCTTATCGGCAGTAGAGAGGGCTGTCATCCGTCCGGGTTTTCCGGGACTTGTCCAGAGTTGGGCAAAAAATTAATCCGATTAGTTTTGTATGTGTACTTTGTAATCTAAATTACAAACTACACATAAGTACAAATGTATTTTCAGATGTAATCAAATTGTTGTTGTAGTCTGGCCATATTTTCCGCAACTCGACATCAAACGTGCCTATTTTGCGTGGTCCCAACGCTGGCCCAGTACTTGTTGGAGACTTCACATACACCCTTGAATTACTTCGCAGGTGTACGCAGGTTTCCTCGCGGTGTTTTCTTTCTCCGTAACGCACTTGTGAAAATCAAATGATATTTCGTACATAAGTTTTTAGAAAAGCTCATTGGTACGAGCCGGGGATCGCACGACCGCTGCGTAGCAGCCGTACGTTTTACCGCTAGGCCACAAGTAATCAGATTACTTCTTGACCAACTCTGTTGGGCTGTCCTTGGAAAACCCGACACTTAATGTGTGGAAAGTGAGGAAACATCTCATTGAATTTATATATTTATTCTGTTCAAAGTAAAGTCCGGGGATAAATTGGAAATTACGCCAATAGCGGGTATTTTGAGTCTGTCCTTTGAAATGGCAGCCCTTCTTACGGGGTAGACCGACTCGCAAGGTAAGCGTCCCAACAGGTGATCCACCACCCGCCGACGTCGGCGATGTTCGTGGAGGGCACTACGTGGACGTCAGAGTGTCATCACACGTACAGCAGCGTGTTCCGCGGCCAGTCGATCAACGTGCTGCCGGTCCGCTCGCGATGGCTGCTGTACCGCGGCGGGAGCAAGTACACCTGGCGCTTCAACGTTAGTGGAGCGAAATTCTTTTCGTTGTCTTGTTTGACGAGTCTGTCACGCTTTTAGTTGCTGTTTCGACTCGTATATAAAAAAATCCGGTGCAGTTGTATTTCTTTTTCTCGCTAGATTTTAACCGCCAGGGTTTTTTCATGGAGAGTGCCCGTATCGCACCAATACAAAATTACACCACGAGATCAAAGCTTGCATATGAACGAGACTCATTTATACACCGTAAAAACCCATCGGATATTTGTCTTATTTATCAGACAAGGGCGAGGTGAGCTTGACATTGACTGTCTGATATATCAGAGCACGGCGGTTAAAAGGTTTCCGTACAATGATGAGAAATTGAAAACAAAACAACATCTCATACAAAAATCACCACTCCGTGACGTTTTTAGGGACTCGAAATAAGACAACGAAAAGAATTTTGATCCTAGTGCGGCATTGTTTTATAAGCGTGGAGGTGTTAAATCGACTCCGATGTAGCAGTTTCTCGCTCCACTTAGTAGTGACAGCTGAGCTTTTAAAAAAAATCCGATGACCTGATTCTTCCAGATCTGGATATATATTTAACCTGTTGACCACCAGGCTGTATACAATTAAAATAAATTCAATTTCGCTTGAATTAGTATGATCGCTTGGAATCAATAACGCATTATTGTTTGACGCGTGATATTCAAAAGGTTAAAACTGATAAGTAAGGCATATCGATGAGGTTCTCCCTTAGTTTTCGTTCAGTGCTTGTTTCCCCATTGAAAATTAAATTTTATGTAAACCTTAATAGGTAAAACTAGGTGAAAGGTGCAAGTGTATTATAAGATTTTGAAAATACTTATTATGTTCACCCTAATTGTGGTAAAAAATGTACTGGTTCGATCCCAGTTTGAACATCAAAAAATGATCACTTAGTACTATTTTGTTGTACTTCACAGCCTTAGGGCCTTCACTATCTGACGCGGACGCCCGCCGCGGGTCATGATCATATTAAAAGCCGTTGCACCCTGCTCCCTGCTGTACCACTTATTATACAATTTGACGTTAAGCGAGCGTCCGTTCCTAGTAATCCACGTCAGCTAGCGGATGCCCTTAGTACTAGTTTCTATATAACTAGTGACCCGCCCCGGCTTCGCACGGGTACTATACCTACATAAAATCCTTCCTCTTGAATCACTACCTATTAAAACAAATCTCATCAAAATCCGTTGCGTAGTTTTAAAGATTTAAGCGTACAAAGGGACATAAGGACAGAAAAAGTAAATATTACTATGAGTCTGCATTATTTATCTAAAGATAAGTTCAAATTGTTTTGATCTGTAAAATAATTATAAGCGAGCTATAGAGAAAGAAAATACTATAATTATAATTATTATAGATATTGTATTTAGGTACTGCTTTCGCGTTGACAGGTAACGACGACAGTCCACAACATAATAGTGGGCAAGCTGTGGGTGGACAACCACGGAGACATGGACATCATCGGGGAGGCGGGCGCCGCGGCCGGCTACGTGGCGCACCTCAAGTACCAGCCTTATGGGTACTTCAGCAAGGACACGCAGCGCAAGGTCACCGGCGTCATCAAGGACCCCAACGGCGTGGTGAGTGCTCATGTTGTATACTGCTGATAACAGGGGAGGGTATTGTCTCCTTTTCACCAGTGTCAATTTTGACTTTCCTCGATTTCAGAGAGAAGAGTCAAAATTGGGACCCTACATCAGGGATCGGAACCGGTTTTCTTTAAAAACCTCGAAATAGCTCAATATTTTAAAATATTTTACACTCTTTATGTAGTTGGAGTTGGTACTCGATATTTTATGTAATTACCCACATTGTATTTTTTAATTACTCCATTAACAAAGAATGCATTATACATATGTATGTATGGTATGTATACATACCGAAAAACTAAATAGAACGAAATTAGAACTATTCTTTATAGTATGAAAAAACAACCGGTATCCGATGATCTGATACCTGCTCTACACAATGCCACAGCCAACAGATTTTGACTGCTCGACGGCCTCGACGTAGGAGACAGGATACGTTGACGGTTGTTTATGCTTCTTGTTGTGTACGAAAATACTATGCGTGCCTCGTCTGGAATCTAAACTTAGCACTCTTTGTATCGCTAGCGTCCACGCTTGGCCGGCTTTCCCGGCATCTGCAATAATGTAGTATAATAATTCTGTGTATTGCAGCCGCGCTACGTGCTACAAGGGCACTGGGACAGCCGCGTGGAAGTGGCGCCCGTGACGAGCGCGTCGCCCGACAACACGGTCTGCAAGACCGGCAAGTTCACCGTGGCCTGGCAGCGCGTCGACGCTCCCCCCGACTCCGACAAGTACGTGCTCGTGTAGATAGTTCCACGAGAGTTGAGGTCACGCTACGTGCTACAAGGACACTGGGACAGCCGCGTGGAAGTGGCGCCCGTGACGAGCGCGTCGCCCGACAACACGGTCTGCAAGACCGGCAAGTTCACCGTGGCCTGGCAGCGCGTCGACGCTCCCCCCGACTCCGACAAGTAATAATAATAAGTCTTTTATTGTTCCATATCAATTTTTTTTTGTGAAGGTTATTTGACATGGATCCCTTGTCGCTGCTTTATGCATACCACCCGGGTGCGGGAGGGGACCCGAACGGTTATGTTGGATTCCCGTTTGGGCTTGTCCATTAATCACGTCATACAATTTTGGCCTGTTTTAGACCCCCCCATCCCCCATGGTTATATTTGGTGATATTTTCTGGACCCCCCGTAGCCAATATGACGTGTAATTTTTTGCCAACTTAATTAGTCCTTTTAATAACACGTACTTTTTTGCCAACTACGAGGTAAATGTTCGCGAAGTTATAAAACTTAGTATTTAAAAAGTGTTTTATAAAAAAGTAAAGATTTTTTGCACTGGCTATAATGTTGTTCAGCAGATTCGAGAGTAACAAAAATTACACGTGATTTGTCCGATGACCCCCCCTCCCCTATGGTGATAATTGGTGATTTTTTCTTGACCCCCCCCTCCCCCTATACAGTATTACGTGATTAATGGACAAGCCCTTTGGCTAATGAGGCCTACGGTATACCCACTAAAAAACCCCCCATATGCCACCTCATCGCCTTTTGGCGGGGTTACGAGAACGCTCTCAAACACATTCGCGACCCCGCCGGCGGCCGCTGCTTCCGAGCAGCTCCATCGCGGGTGGCCGAAGATGCTCCCCGCTGGGCGCCCTAGGTGGTCGGGCGCGCCGTCTTCCTCGGTCTCCATTATGTATTGTTGCGGACCCTCCCGAGACCGCCACAAGGAGACCGTGGGTGCCGGAATATTTCCCGGTACCCGGCGGCATATAAGGTCTATGGTTATACCGCCGACCACACTTCGGCCGCAGAGGATAGGGCGAGCGGCAACGACAACACCGACACTCCTTTTCCTCTACAGCCCCACCGACGCCGCTACGGCGAAATGGCCCCGCCAAGGTCGCAGGAGGTAGGGAGAGTGGCACTCCGTAATACCATCACGCCTCTCCCCCTGCTATCCCACCTCGGCCACAGAGTATAGGGCGAGCGGCAACGACAATACCCGACACTCCTTTTCCTCTACAGCCCCACCGACGCCGCTACGGCGGAACGGCCCCGCCAAGGTCGCAGGGGGTAGGGAGAGTGGCGCTCCGTAATACCATCACGCCTCTCCCCCTGCTATCCCACCTCGGCCGCAGAAGATAGGGAGGGGCAACGACAACTTCTTCTTCCTCTGCGGTCCACCTCCACGCGTCTTCGGTGAGCCCACTTGGAGCGTCCTCCTCGGGCCAGCCGGCGGCCCAAAACTGGCCAGCCCCGGGTGCCTCTTCGCTTCACTGTGGGTGGACTGGTCCACGGTTACTGAGCCCCTCCACCTCGACCAGGTGGGCACCCCACGGGTCGGGTGTCCTGTCCTTTCCAAGTATCATACAGTCTTTTCCCGCTATTTTTCCACAGATTTTCTGCCCAACGCTTCTTTGGTCTTCCAACGTTCCTTTTGTTATGCGGGCCCTTCCATTGTGTGGCTGTTATTATCCATCTCTGTTGTCGGACTCCGACAAGTACATGGATGTATTTAACCAGCCTTTTGACATGAGCATTGAAGTAATGTGGTGTGATTATGCGTTCCTGACATCATGCCGCGATTTTTTTTAAATAGTTTCCTCGTACGCGGATCAACGTTCCAGCATATGAAAAGTAAGAGCGAAATAGAATTTTGCGGCGGAATTCGACGTAAGTTTGTTATAGCAAAGACTATCCATTTTTGGAGTTTCTTTGTTGTCATTTAGTCTATGTTCAATGGAAGGGGTAAGCACAAGCAGGACGAGCGTGCCAACTTTTGTAACGCGTATCATTAATTGGATATAGGACGATTTTTAGATTATATTATAGTATAGGCCCATTAGGCTACTTAGGTTTTACGCTCGGATTTTTAATGCCGACTACTACATTGTCTTTTGTAGCCTCTTTCATCTCATCTGTCAAAGTTAGTTGTTAGGCCGTGCTCGTTTCAGTTTCGACAGTGGCCTGTTGCTCGCGGCGTCCGAATGGTGGCTGGCGAAAACTACCACTCCCGAGCATTTCCGAACACACAATTCGGACGCCGTGGGCGGCAGACCAAATCGACCACGGCCTTAGCGTTCATTTTTGTAGTTAGATACAGAGAACGAGGTGACTTTTTTTGTCAATAGGTTAAAGTGATTATTTCGAAATGCTAACAAAATACCTTGTGTTTCCAGATGGTACAACTTCACACTGCTGGCGGCGCAGCTGAACGAACCGGAACCCGGTGTGGCGCCCACCGACTCGCGGCGGCGCCCCGACCAGCGCCTCATGGAGGAGGGGCTGTGGGACGAGGCCAACGCGGAGAAGGTATAGTGGGCCTCGTCTAGTGTTGGGTACAGGTGGCACACCACCGACTCGCGGCGGCGCCCCGACCAGCGCCTCATGGAGGAGGGGCTGTGGGACGAGGCCAACGCGGAGAAGGTATAGTGGGCCTCGTCTAGTGTTGGGTACAGGTGGCACACCACCGACTCGCGGCGGCGCCCCGACCAGCGCCTCATGGAGGAGGGGCTGTGGGACGAGGCCAACGCGGAGAAGGTATAGTGGGCCTCGTCTAGTGTTGGGTACAGGTGGCACACCACCGACTCGCGGCGGCGCCCCGACCAGCGCCTCATGGAGGAGGGGCTGTGGGACGAGGCCAACGCGGAGAAGGTATAGTGGGCCTCGTCTAGTGTTGGGTACAGGTGGCACACCACCGACTCGCGGCGGCGCCCCGACCAGCGCCTCATGGAGGAGGGGCTGTGGGACGAGGCCAACGCGGAGAAGGTATACGTCACCCACCAACTTAGGGATTGTTTACGTTTTCAGACTATGTTCGGACACGGGGATCAACATTTCATTGGGCTTACCGTACTGCATCAAGTTCACTTGTCAAGAGTATGAAGTCTTTTTAAATCTCGTCATTTTGAATTAATTGAGCCCTGATGATACGTGGAACTTTATTGTAATTATCCATTTTTCATCATCACATAACAATAATCAATGAACCATTATAACTAACGTGAGATTCAAAACATATTTAAATATTTATCAAACGTAAACTCACGTAAAATTAAAACTCATCGCAGTACACATCGGGCTTTGGGCGCGGATACTCCATGATGAGGATCCTCTAAATGGATCGAAACATGTCGAGCAATTATCAACTTACGTGAGTAATCCGTTTGATCAATATTTAAATCAATAAGCCACTATTACTGTTCATTATTATCATTTTTTGACACTATAACAGTCCGACCTCATGTCAATGCATATAGTGAACTTTGAGATAGAAGTGTTCACGTATTATACAACGTTACGTAACGTTGAACATTTCCCCCACAGTTACGACTCGAAGAGAAGCAGCGCGGCAAGCGGCGCGAGCTGGAGGCGGCCGCCGAGGCCGCGGCGGCGCGAGGCCTGCCCGCGCCGGCCGGCCACAGCCCGCTGTGGTTCACGCGCGAGGCCGCCGCGCCCGGCGAGGCCCACCTGCGCCACCTCTACAACAACACCTACTGGGAGTGCAAGCAGAAGCAGGACTGGTCCCGCTGCCCCGACATATTCTAGCCGGACTCGAGAGCCGCCGCCGAGGAACGGAAAGCTCATTGAAATATACTCTATAGAGATTTCAACCTTTTTGAGCGCTCCGTTTTGTTGATTTTACGACTATGTAGACTCTGAACGAGCCGCCTCGAGCTCCTGCCGCAGTGGCTAGTAAATTACGCTCGTGTGCGGCGTCTTCGAATGAACATACGATGAGGTACTTACTAATTTGGTAAAACTGAAGCCGATTTAATATGTCCTAGACGATGTCGCCTACGTTTTACCAAATTGACATTGTACGTGATTCAAATTTTAAATGTTATGTCACGGCGCGGCGGCGGACCCCTCGGGTCGAAGTCCTGAAAATGCGATCGGCAAAGTTGTTATTGCGAGTGTGAATACGTACGGTCGGTGGCCGCACTCCGCCGTTAGTGATGTCGAATTTTAACTCCCTCCCTCGTCTTAAGCTTACTCCGTGAGAAGTGCCGAAGTGCCGTGCCGATATCCGCTTCGTTTCCGTGCGAATTTCGTTTTTGCATTTGTCGCCGGACGACGGGTCCCTTTTAACACGTTTTAATAAATAGAACTGTGTCGATATCGACAGTATCTTAGCGTGTACGATTAAATAATAACTCACCTCACCGCGTGCGTTTCTTACATAAAATTTCGTCTCTCATTCCATAACACGATTTTGTGGTTGTTTTATTTATTGTTATGTGTCGAAATTTTTAGTTGTTTTAATTTTTATCGATGTAAATACATTATTTATAGGCGTTACGACTTACTTAATATCCGCAGACTGCTGAGGCCTAATATGTTTGTTTATATTCTTCGTCGCTTATCTAGAAGACGAATCGCAATGTCGACGCAACGATTCAAAAATAATGTTTTTCTGTTGAAATGTGAAATCCTGAATCTTAAATATTTCGAGGGTAGAGTGGCCTACTTGATACGTCAAGCAAACCGGTTTTTAACACGTTCGACGCCGGCGACACGCATATGTGACCGAAAAAACTGTACTCCTATTCCAGTGACACACATACGTGATCAAAGTAATATTATTCTTATGCCACCAGCATTAATCAAGTTCTCACTCCCATGCCAGTGGCATAGAAATACGAACGTTTTTGACACAATGCTGTGTCGCCGGCATAGGAGTACAATCTTTTCGGTCACACATGCGTGTCACTGGCATAGGATTTCTATAAGATAATTCCGATAGGCATTGTATAAGCACTTAGTGAAACAGTACCGGAGGCAAACGTGTTAAAATACGATCTATATGATACTGACGCGAGGTTGTTATTTCAATGAAAAAATATCTCGACCTATCGGATTTGACCACTCAAACCTCGATTTATCCTATCCTTTAGATAAGCGATTTGAACCTTAGATTTTTTGGCCGCCCTCACGAAAACAAAATGAATGACCAATTTTTGATAATGTTTTTCGATTTTATAGTATCAATAATTTAAGAGGAAAACGTTGTGAAGATGTTTCTCAATTTGTTTTTGGTCGGGGCGGCGACCATCACTGCCGTGCGCCGCACGAGTTGAACAACGAAGTCTTCACACCTATGTAGCGTGATTTTAAGGAAAAATTTTGCTCGACTAATTCTTTAAATACAAGTGCTTTCTAGTGTAATGAAGTAAATATTGATACATTTTTTGCTTGTTAATATTCATGAAGACTGGTGATAAAGGTTTAATGTATTGTAAGGTCAGATTTACACCTGCGTGATTTTAATGTCTTCAGTTACTTGTCCTGTTTAATTCTTGGTGATACCGTGTAATTTTCTTACTTAAAAGTCTTTAATAGCGTAACAAATCTGGTGATGTCGCATAGAGGAGTGAATCTTCACCGCGCTTCTGACGCGAGCATGTGCAATGTGCGTAGTGGGCATTATACTATCTTTCGTCCCAATAGGAAATGAACTTGTAAAACTAACTTTTAATGCCTTATCATAGATGAAATAGGCGATATCTATGTAAGTGATAAACGAACACGAGTTGATATCAAAGCATATACCAGTATCTCAATCCGTTAGGTAAACAGTTGGATGTGCTCTTGACACCATCTTGTGATGGTCTAGGATATTTTGTAAGATCTATTACAAATTGTACATTGTCAAGTGGATGTAAGATAATTTGTTAATATTTTTATTATAATAGAATGATATTTGAATACAAAGCCATAACATCTGTATCATGTTGAATATAAAATAAATTATATAATGTCGCAGTCTTTTTATTTTATTTATAGAACTTATTTGAGTCGTATCTGAGGCTCTTATGCGGGTATGCCAACATGCTTAACCCAAAAAATAGGACTGGATTGCATGGTCATACTTTAGGATGACATGTATCGTGCATGGGTCCCAAACTAAATTTTAACTGCGCGTTTCCCAAGAGATTATAAACTTGATCTCAGGTATGAATAATAAATAATATTATTCATGCCTGAGAGTATATGTGAGGGATTTTAGTAAAACGTCCCACTTTGTCGATTAGTTACGGAGACCTATGATTTTGATTTCAACGCATACATTTTTAAGGCCTTGAGAGTTTAGTGCCCAGCGTCCCACTTTGTCGATTACCTAAAAAAAGGACCTATTTTAGGAAAGAATTTCTACTTAGTCGATATTGAGTTGGTTTGATATTATATATTGAGAGGTTTTTAGGCTTTTTGAAACCTTGGTGATGTTTGGCGAGTTTCTTGGCTGGGTTGTAGCCAAGAAACTCACCCCCACCCCCCCCTCCAACAGTCTCACGTGTATTTTTCTCATTCACGTTCACTAACCGAAATTCACAATATTTCTTAGTTTGTTCATCGTAGAAAAATACACGTGAGGTCTCCTTGTACCCCCCGTCCTCTAACGTGATCTTTCGTGATGTTTTTTGGACCCCCACCGCCCCTATAGGACCTCCATGATTTATGCACAAGCCCTAACGAACCTGCCGAATTATATCAGACAATCAATATCCAGTTTACCTCGCCAGTCTGATAAATAAGACAAAGGTCCGATTTGGTTTGATGCTAAAATTTGTCCCATTTAAATGCCAGCTTTGATCAGCAACTCTGCAAAGTATAATTTTGCATTAGTGGCGACACGGGCACGTACGATGAAAAGGTCACGCCGGTTCAAAGGTTAATAACGTAAAACTTTTCAACATTTCGGGTAACAATTCATACCAAAAAAAATGTCAAATGTTGACTAATTTTACTAAAACAATGGAAAGGACGTGTTTTCATTAAGCCCACAATCTTTTTTTTTATACGACCCGTATATTTTTTAATTTCCTCGCACTTCAAATGAGATCGGGTACTCTCTTCTTTATAGCGCCAAAATATATCAAGAATCAATCAATCTCGGGTGACATGGGTAACTTTCAACCCTTGGGTGTCAATGTACTATAGACTCACTAGCCGTTAGCCAACGGCAATCATTGTAGTTTGAAAGATTGGACTGCTTTTCAGTATATTACCTACTAACGTTACCAAACAAGGATAGCCCTGAAGTTAGGCGTGAGATGACCATAACCGGAGATGTGCTGTTCCTGGTAAATTACCAATCTTACTATGGGAATTATTTAGTTACCATTTGTGTATATTTCCCATACTGTGTTACGAAAGTTACCAGTAGCGTCACATCACTAATCAAAACCGAAAATGAAAGTAAAAACGATATTTTCAACATTTTTATTAAGAAAACGGAAACAGTGAAAAAGTACATAACTGTAAATTGCAGCTGGTTACAATACCGTTTATATAAACAAATCTTTTACAGTTAAATTATCTCCAATTTCGCTCTGCTCATGATTGAAGCACACAAGTCTCAATGAAAAAAAAAAGTTTTAAAAAGTTTAATCTGCCTTAAAAAAAACATAGTTAGTCGCAGTCGCCATCAGATATAAATATCTGATCGGCCTCTATTGCCATGGCGGTAGGGTGCATGTTCAGATAATTTTGAGCATCGTGACCGCTTCGATATATATGAAAGCAAGAGTACATATGTAATTGGTTGACGACCAAAACCCACTGACAAATAGTTACTTGAAGAAAAGCTAAGGCCCCATGGTCTCCACCACGCTGACCTGGGTCCCCACCGGTCCACGGCGATGGTCGCTGGAGTCATACACTACACTCACCGCCGTGTCGTCGTGGTCCCGCTTGCGGCCCACGTCGTATATCTTGACGGCGGACTCCTGCATCTGGTCGAAGTCCCCCATGTCCTATCCCACCAAAAGAGAGTAAACGATGGGTGATGGTAATAGAAACGAACAAAAAATAGTCGCTCCCATGTAAGTAAAAGAGAGAGCTATTTATTATAGTTAATCGCTCTGCGATATATCATCTCGTCTCGTTACGCGAGAGCGACTATCTTCGCCCCACTATTTCTATCACCGATAGCTCATCGCGTGGTGGGACAAGTGCCTAATAGTCCTGACGGGTGGTATAATTTATGACCATTTCATAAGGTGTACTGAATTATTTAGCAATTTTGACTACTACAAATTATTTGACACTGACTGTATATAGATTGTTCAATTCTTCCCCTCGTCTCCCTTAACAGCAGTGACGTGAAGTAAACGTGTACGACAAAGCCTTTAGGAATAGACTACCGGACTCACATTATGATTACAAAGAGTGTAATTATCTCGCGCGAGTTGCAGTCCAGCTACACTCTCGTTAGTTCGGGATTACACCCTGTGCGTTCTTACGTACTTAAGTAAGGACGGAGATAGTGATATTCACCTCCCATTCCATATTGTTAGTATACATGTGTCCCTACAACTTACGTAAGAACTAAGATTCAAGAACATAACACGTACTACTCATGGGACCTGATAGTGTCAACAAAAAGCTTATTTATAATCAACAAACGATATAGTTTCCACAGTTTAGTTACGTAGCTTCTTCCTAGCTTTTAGTTAATTTGGCAAACAATCATGAGCAGAGAAAAAACGGAGAAATAAGAGTTAGATGTAAAAAGCAGATAAATAATTCCTCATATTGATAGATATTATGATACAGATCAATTGTCTCTTTGCCTGAATACAGGGAAATTACAAAAAATAACTTTATGGCCACTGATAAAATATCCAATGGTAATATTTTAAACCAAAATGTCAAATCATCTTTGGGAATAGAAATGCGAGACTCAGGCAAGGAGACACTTGTAGACTTACATAGCAACATTAATTTATACATTTACACATCGCCAAATAGCTTTCTTTCCTAAGTAATTATCACTCCAATTCCTAAAAAAAATAATTATATTTATTTTCAGCTCCGAAATTAATTTAATTTAGCTCATCCATTCTTCTTTTACACAGCAGTAAGTAAACGTAATAAGATCTCGAGGCGTTTCGCATAGAATAATAAGCTTTAAGTATAAAGAAAGTCGTGTGCACACATTCACACCTCCGCATCAAACGGCCGCTCACGCGCACATGCTCAGTGTTGCCAAACATTCATTACGCGGCAACACCACACGTTTCACACAAACTTTGGCAATCGGTGTTGCCGAATAATAGTTTTTTAATTTTCTATTAGCCTGTTTGATATCGTTCATGCCTCGAACTCGCTGCGAACGCTTCCACACGTAAGTATTTATATTTTAGCATTGACTATAACTATACAATAATGAGCCATCACACTGGTCGGAAACGCTCGGTGGCGCCGTAGCCGCTAGCGACACGTCGCGCCTTCAGTATTGTCACAACATCCAAACCCAGAGATCTTTCACCTACAACATCTAATATGCACTAAACATAAATCCAATATTTTTCTGCACATCTATTTACATATTTTACAAGGGAAAGAAATAATAAATAATATTTCTATACCTTTGATATGAGCGTCCTTTCAGTACGAAGATAAATCTCAACAGAGTGCTATCAGAACTTATACTTCATCAAAATCAACCGACCAACGTTCATGTTATATTTAATAGGACTAAACATTTGAACATTGCACATTATATCCTACTCATGAAGAACTAAGAATGCTTTTGCAATATGGTCTTATGATATATGTAACCCTTGCAAGCTAAAGGTGTTTGTCGGTCATTAATAAGGTCTATTAATTACATCTTAAATAGTAGTGCCTTTTTGACAACTGATGGTTACCTTTTGCTTGAAAACGTTACATGTTATTCAACGATTCACTATATGATATTGGTAATTGTTACAACGCAGTGCATATCTGCATGTCTTAACGTAGCGAGTCGCAGGGCTATTCAACTGTGACCCATAATTACATCAAATCCCAACATGGAAAGACAAGGATACATTTATACACATGTGAAATACAAGACACAGTTTGTATTCATTAGAATCATTTAAATATCTTGAATCTTAAGACATATTAAGCTCAGTCACATCATGTGCAACATTATTATTGTATAGCATATAATTATTATGCATCTATACATTGTATATTTATATTCAATTTGGCAGCTGTACATCAATTTTGTTTGTTACATAACAGATTAATAATTGTGTTCATTAAACTGATTTCAATCAAGCCGATCGATATTAAAGATATTTATGAAGGTAGATTTTAGACATTCATAAACATAGGAAATCATCACCCCTGCTGGTATACACAAAGTATGATCACATTTTATTTATATATTAATTTATTGCACAACACAATTGTACAAATGGAGTATTTAATGCTAAATGGCATTCTCACCAGTCAACCATTTTCTATAAGTATTAAGTATTATGAAGTTTCCATTCAATATTATTCGTTACGATGCATACTGTAATGCTATCGGGAATGTCACACCGTCAGACTAGAGTAGGGCTCGTAGGATAGCCCTGCGACAGTAATGAGCTATAGGAACGAACAGAATCGGTTGCCGGGGATATGCGACCGGCGCTACACATCAGCTCTATGTACAACATGTATCATTAGATTAATACACAGCTTGGTCAAACCTTCAAACACAATAATAAGGTTAGCTTCCATGTTTAAATATATATCTCGGTTAAGATTGTTATTTTTCCACATAAGATCCGTTTAAATTTATATGGCTAGATACACCTTATAAGATCTTTATTTTATTTACAATTTAAAATGGTGAAACTTAAAAATACATAACAAATCAGACTGTCGCGAGTTCTACAGTGGCTAGTTAGAGAAAGTCTACCAAATATTTGTGATTACATAACAAAAATCAAGCACAATAATAAACATAACAGAAACAAACGCGCCTCAACACAAACCGTAACACTTCTGGTGGCGAGACCGTCGCTCGAGGCGGGGTCCCGCCGGTCTCTCGACGAGCCACTATATAGCCGGCACTTTTCCAGTGCGAATTTAATGCAATAAATGCTCAGAATAGATCGCGTACATCTTATTTACAAGCGAAAATAGAGTCACTTTTAAATCACAGCGAAAACACTTAATATACGCTCGTATGCTTGGACCGGCGGCCGCTGGGCGGCGCCCGGGTTTGCAACCCGCTCCTTCCTCACTCACTGTCACTCACTGTCACTGTCACTGCACTGTACTGCACTGCACTGCACTCACAGTTCACAGTTCGCGCTCACTCGCTGTAGTAGCGCACCTTGCCGCTGCCGCACCGCATCACATCCTCCCATGCTGGAAATAAACGCCAAAGAAATTGTTATAGCATAATTACTCAAGTGTTATGGATTGGTGGTTTATTGTTGTTGCTGTCAGGTTCTAATAAGTATGCAAGAGCAAAAGTGACGAGTAGCAAGATAAACACGTGACATCTTAAGCCACCTATAATATGTTTGAAGGATGGGTCTTATTCGTCCCATATTTGGTTTATCTTTGTTATAAGAAGCCGACTTACCACGGCGCCAAGGATGTAACCACGGCAACTAGGGATGTTAAAAAGTTGATCGACCGGAATAAAATAAAAGTTATAAGTAACATTTACAAAGTAAACCTCTCGATGGCTACAGTTATCTACTTGTGAATTGTTTAGTTTAAAATTAATTTGTGACAAAGTTGACAAAGGTAACTCAAATTTCAGGTTCAAAGGGATCAAGAGTGAGGCGAAATGTAGAATTATATCATCATCCTAGCACAATTCCCGGTTGCATTCTGGACCGTGAGGTAACTCCAGTAAGAATACATTTGTCACCACCCCAACTCCTCCTGCGGGTGTCGTAAGAGTCGACTAAGGGATTGAAGTGTCACTGACCATTCTACAAGATTGATCATGGGCAGCAGCGTCATCATAGTGGACACATTACTACGATCGCCAATCCACTTGCCCAGCGTGGCGATTATGGGCATTTACCTCCAAATGCGTCTATACGCATAGTTAATAGGAGAGGCCTACGTCCAACAGTGGACTAACCTAGGCTGATGATGATGATGATGATTCGGGGCCTGCGCCTCGAAGTCCGGGGTCCGCTATCCGGCTTTTCCTCCTCCATCCATCCCTCGGTCTTCCGCATCCCTTTGTGTGAGGCCATTGGCACGCATGTCATCCCATACGAAGTCAAACCAGTCCTTCTTGGGTCTACCCCTTCTACCAGGCCCTGGCGGAGGCGGCATGGCAAGACATTTGTTCCCCACGTAGTTAGCCGGTCGTCGTAAAACGTGGCCGTACCAGCGCAAACGACACTCTTGCAGCTTATTTGCTATGTCACGGACATGAAGGCTGCCGCGGATGCGGGAGTTCCTAATGCGGTCTTTCGCGTGAGCCCACACATCCAACGCAGCATGTTCACCTCCGTGACACGCAGCTCCTGCTTGTGTCGCTCAAGCACAGGCCACGCTTCACTGCTATACAAAAAGACGGGTCTAATGATGGATTTATAGACTTGTCCAAGATTACTATTTATAATCCACAGCTATTAGACAAAACTACGTCTTGTGTTATAAAAAGGTCCCAACTCAGGTGGTAGCCGGCCAAGACATCGGCGCCAGTGTTAGTCCTCGCCCGGAGTTAGTTCACCGGCGAGGCTGCTGTATTCGTATTCATTTTCTGTCCTCCGGCTGGCAAACAGCACATTGCCGGCCGCTACGCTAAACTAGATTACCGCCTGCCGGCTTCGTTGAGCAGAAAAATACCTCGGCCGTTAAATGGGAAAGCCTCCGATCATATGTTTGTTGTTACACGTCATCCGAGACATTTCCTACTTAAACAGCCTTGGCATGTAATCTACCATTATTCCATTGTATAATGTATAATGTTCATCAGTACAGTCGAGTGCATTAATATATAGACACATTTGTAAGGGATCAGTATGGAGAAGTGTATATTAAAGCCCTTGACTGTACACCGTCCTGATGACCGGTGGGGTCTGCGTGTTCTCGAGTGGCGACCACGCACTGGACGGCGCAGCGTGGGAAGGCCCCCCACAAGATGGAGCGACGACCTGGTAAAGGTTGCGGGTGTCCAATGGATGCGGACAGCTCACGACCGATCTTTGTGGAACTCTCTGGGGGAGGCCTATGTCCAGCAGTGGACGTCAATGAGGGTTTTTGATACTTTCTCTGCCGCTATGGGGAGGTGAGATGGCAGCACTGAGCCGACCGTTTAACGAACTGTCAAAATAAATACGCGCATTTAATTTTCAACATATTTATAGGTTTATTTATTCTGAAAACCATTACTTTAGGCATATTGTTACCTAAAATAAATAAATAAAATAGTTCCAAGTCAATTCTCATGAAATTAACAAAGTTAAAGTAATTATTTTTAATACCAGTGACTTTGCGCGCCTGTTTTATAGCTCCGTCTTCAGTTCGATGACCGTGTAATAGTCGTAATCCATTACAAAATCAATTCTCTTCCAAATAAATTAGAATTTCAATATTTTAGGCCCAAGTGCCTATGAATAGTATAAATCTGACAGTTGTCGAGACCAGATGCGAACGAAGCGCCGCCTGGTGGCAGAAAAATTATCGAAAACCCTCATTGGCTGATGATGATGACACCGTCCTGGTGTCCTGTGTATACTGACCGCCGGCCACGTAGTCCACCAGCTGGTGCAGCGGCGCGGCGGGGGCGGGCACGAAGCGCAGCTTGGCGGCGCCGGCGTGGACGGGCACGGCCGGCGGCTGTGTGGTGTATACTGACCGCCGGCCACGTAGTCCACCAGCTGGTGCAGCGGCGCGGCGGGGGCGGGCACGAAGCGCAGCTTGGCGGCGCCGGCGTGGACGGGCACGGCCGGCGGCTGTGTGGTGTATACTGACCGCCGGCCACGTAGTCCACCAGCTGGTGCAGCGGCGCGGCGGGGGCGGGCACGAAGCGCAGCTTGGCGGCGCCGGCGTGGACGGGCACGGCCGGCGGCTGTGTGGTGTATACTGACCGCCGGCCACGTAGTCCACCAGCTGGTGCAGCGGCGCGGCGGGGGCGGGCACGAAGCGCAGCTTGGCGGCGCCGGCGTGGACGGGCACGGCCGGCGGCTGTGTGGTGTATACTGACCGCCGGCCACGTAGTCCACCAGCTGGTGCAGCGGCGCGGCGGGGGGCGGGCACGAAGCGCAGCTTGGCGGCGCCGGCGTGGACGGGCACGGCCGGCGGCTGTGTGGTGTATACTGACCGCCGGCCACGTAGTCCACCAGCTGGTGCAGCGGCGCGGCGGGGGCGGGCACGAAGCGCAGCTTGGCGGCGCCGGCGTGGACGGGCACGGCCGGCGGCTGTGTGGTGTATACTGACCGCCGGCCACGTAGTCCACCAGCTGGTGCAGCGGCGCGGCGGGGGCGGGCACGAAGCGCAGCTTGGCGGCGCCGGCGTGGACGGGCACGGCCGGCGGCTGTGTGGTGTATACTGACCGCCGGCCACGTAGTCCACCAGCTGGTGCAGCGGCGCGGCGGGGGCGGGCACGAAGCGCAGCTTGGCGGCGCCGGCGTGGACGGGCACGGCCGGCGGCTGGCAGGCCGGAGTGGCCGGCGAGGGCGCCGCGTGGCCCGGCAGCAGGTCGCAGTGCCGCGCGCTGATGAGGTCTGAACATTACGAGAACACATATCAACAAAAAATCGAGTAATCTTTTTTTCTCAAACTTGCTACGGAATGTTGATGTTACTTACTTTAAATTAAACCCGGAAATACTATGTATCCGGTGTCATGTGTTAAGATGATATCGTCGGCTGACAAGCAAAACTCACTATAAAAACTGTCACTACCCTTAGCAACCTCTTATGTCAGTATTAAATCAGAACTGAGATAGGAGCTATATTTCAAGTAGGTATTTGTTACTTAGTGAGTTTTGCTTGTCAACCGACGATATGTAAAGAGATTTCATGTATTTATTTCACACCTAGGACTGCAAACAAACTGTCTTTTGTTTTGAAACGTCAAATTGTGACACTAGGTCTTGACCTTCAACCACAGAAAAAAAAAACTTTAGAACTAATGTCTATTCCACCAGTTAAAAAGATACCTCAAACAGATTTAAAAAAAAGTTAGGCGCGAATGTTTTTTTAAATGTTTTACGATGCTATACTATTGGTTTATTTAGAAATTAAATATTATCGTTCGGCGAAATCAGTTCCTTTTATTTCATGGCAAGTTTGAGAAAAGCATTATACAAATCTAGGCGAGAAACAGGGTTACAGGCCGCGTCCCTATTTGGTCTCAGTTCCTTCGGCCAGATATATCTACTTGGCCTGTAACCCTTCGTTTCCCGTCCTCTATAGTAATGTACTATAACAGCGAGTGCCAGCGAGTGCTACTGCAAAAACACGTCAGTGAAGGGTTAAAATCAATTCGTAATCTTAGAAAAATTTATGTTACTGTTGATTCTACATATGACCCAAAATATCTTAGTAAGGTACCACGGTCGACAGTACTCACTCTGACACCTGGAGGCGCCGACCAGCCGCTCGTCGATGTCGAACCCGAAGGTGACGCCGTCCATGTCGCGCGGAGCCGGCGAGTCCAGCAGCATGACGGGCGGCCGGTCGGCCACCACGTCCGGCGCCGGCGAGTCGCGCGACAGTACTCACTCTGACACCTGGAGGCGCCGACCAGCCGCTCGTCGATGTCGAACCCGAAGGTGACGCCGTCCATGTCGCGCGGAGCCGGCGAGTCCAGCAGGATGACGGGCGGCCGGTCGGCCACCACGTCCGGCGCCGGCGAGTCGCGCGACAGTACTCACTCTGACACCTGGAGGCGCCGACCAGCCGCTCGTCGATGTCGAACCCGAAGGTGACGCCGTCCATGTCGCGCGGAGCCGGCGAGTCCAGCAGGATGACGGGCGGCCGGTCGGCCACCACGTCCGGCGCCGGCGAGTCGCGCGACAGTACTCACTCTGACACCTGGAGGCGCCGACCAGCCGCTCGTCGATGTCGAACCCGAAGGTGACGCCGTCCATGTCGCGCGGAGCCGGCGAGTCCAGCAGGATGACGGGCGGCCGGTCGGCCACCACGTCCGGCGCCGGCGAGTCGCGCGACAGTACTCACTCTGACACCTGGAGGCGCCGACCAGCCGCTCGTCGATGTCGAACCCGAAGGTGACGCCGTCCATGTCGCGCGGAGCCGGCGAGTCCAGCAGGATGACGGGCGGCCGGTCGGCCACCACGTCCGGCGCCGGCGAGTCGCGCGACAGTACTCACTCTGACACCTGGAGGCGCCGACCAGCCGCTCGTCGATGTCGAACCCGAAGGTGACGCCGTCCATGTCGCGCGGAGCCGGCGAGTCCAGCAGGATGACGGGCGGCCGGTCGGCCACCACGTCCGGCGCCGGCGAGTCGCGCGACAGTACTCACTCTGACACCTGGAGGCGCCGACCAGCCGCTCGTCGATGTCGAACCCGAAGGTGACGCCGTCCATGTCGCGCGGAGCCGGCGAGTCCAGCAGGATGACGGGCGGCCGGTCGGCCACCACGTCCGGCGCCGGCGAGTCGCGCGACAGTACTCACTCTGACACCTGGAGGCGCCGACCAGCCGCTCGTCGATGTCGAACCCGAAGGTGACGCCGTCCATGTCGCGCGGAGCCGGCGAGTCCAGCAGGATGACGGGCGGCCGGTCGGCCACCACGTCCGGCGCCGGCGAGTCGCGCGACAGTACTCACTCTGACACCTGGAGGCGCCGACCAGCCGCTCGTCGATGTCGAACCCGAAGGTGACGCCGTCCATGTCGCGCGGAGCCGGCGAGTCCAGCAGGATGACGGGCGGCCGGTCGGCCACCACGTCCGGCGCCGGCGAGTCGCGCGACAGTACTCACTCTGACACCTGGAGGCGCCGACCAGCCGCTCGTCGATGTCGAACCCGAAGGTGACGCCGTCCATGTCGCGCGGAGCCGGCGAGTCCAGCAGGATGACGGGCGGCCGGTCGGCCACCACGTCCGGCGCCGGCGAGTCACGTGAGTTGCGACTACGACGCGGAGGCGGCGCTTTAGCGCGTCTTGGTCGCGGGTCGAGCGCTGAAATTTTAAGCATCACATATTAACAGACTCCGGAATTCTGGTAGCATTTTTGAGCTGTCATAGGGACTTCTCGTTTATCGACTACCGATTATACATATGTATATCGATAAATACAGAATACAGTGTAAAATAATTATGATTACAAGTAAAAGTTAACAATAGACGGTCTTATCGCTCATGAGCGATCTCGTTTAGATAACTTTTGAGTGGCTGAAAATGCTAAATAGAGATTTGCAACATAATATCATAAGGCTCAATAGCAATTCTCGTAGCAATTTCTTCTGAAAAATGTTTAATAGCCATAAGAAATCCACAAATATTAGTAAGGATTAATAAATTATGTATTTTAATTTTTATTTATAATTTCCTAAAAGTTGGTATCCAAAGGTTATCTAAAAGAGATCGCTCATTAGCGATAAGACTGCCTGTTGTTTACTTCTATTTGTAATCATAATTATTTAACATTGTATTCTGCATTTATCGATATACTTATGTATAATCGGTAGTCGATAAACGAGAAGTCCCTATGACAGCTCAAAAATGCTACCAGAATTCCGGAGTCTGCATATTAAATACAGCCTTAATTTTGTTACGCCCTGGGTTTTCTGGTCGGCGACCGGCGACCGACGCGTGTCCGCCGCCGACGACGTTCGAATGTTTTGTTCTTTATTGTTTGAGGGTGATCTCTGGCACGTCGACGGTTACCCGCTGCCGGCGACGTTTCAGAGAAACCACCCTCAAACATTCGCGAACGCGTCGGTAGCAGAAAAACCAGGGCCTTATGACGTAATAAGTACTTAATACAGAGACCGGGAAGAAAGGAGTTGCCGGACGAAACGGGTTGCTTACTTTTTTTTTATTGCAATTTTTAGAAAAGAATGAAAATGAGGTTGCCAGCCTCAGACCTATCCGGCCTCGCTTCGTTTGTTGCCGGCTTTATCTTCGGACAGCAACCCATTTCGTCCCAGTCTCTGTAGTAATGTACCGCATATTGTTCTAACAGCTAATGACAAATCGTCTTGCCATTAAAATAAATTAGTAACACTAAAAATCTGTAACATTGGCAAAGTCAAAAAATCTTTGATAAGTGTCTGTTAGAAAAATGAAGGCACGATTTATTTATTTATTCAAAATTATTGTTATGCTTATTTGTTATTGATTTGTAGTCTGTGACCGATCAATTGCGTGACTCCAGTATAGAATAGTATAACTCGGAAACATGTTGAAAAAAGGAACTGAAAGATTGATGTAGCATTTGCACATAACCTCTTCTTAATGTATGGTTCCGCTATACCCACAGATTTAGATATTCAGTAGATGAAGTAAATAGCACCATTTGTATGGGAACCAAGCAAGCCTCTGTCATTAGAAATTACCATCTCAGTAGCTGCTACTGAGTTCGGACACGCGAAGTAGATACATTTGCTTTTTCTAGTGTATATTCGTTTCTGTGGTTATACCCTATTACACTAGACACAGTATCTTTGCCGCTGCACTTATGGTGATAATTGACATCTAAAAGTTTCCACCTATATCGAGTACGGTACGGACCTGGATAGCCGTCGGCGTCGCCCGGCACCGGCGCCGGCTCGGGCGCGGCGGGCGGCTCGGGCGCGCCCTCACCGTAGTAGTTGCAGCTCTCGATCAGGTCCGGGATGTTGTGCTTCGTGCGCGCGATGTCCGCGTAGCTCGCGGGCGGCGCCGGCCGGCACGGCAGAGCCGGCAGCGAGTGTACCGAGTCTAGGTCGTCGTTGGAGTCGTTTGAGCGGTCCGAGCGCGCGCGGGGCGAGGGCGGCGAGCGGGGGGACGGTGCGCGGCGGGGGGGTCGAGGGGACGGCTCGTCGGCGCGACGGCGCGGCTTACGCTTCTTCGTAACCGTTTGGAAATCTGTTAACTCCGGATCCGGCTCTGGATTGGGATCTCTGAAGTAGAATGGCTGCCGCTCGTCGCCCCACGAGCGGCGTTCAGGTTTAGGAGCGGGCTGCGCGGGGCGAGCGGGCCGAACCGGAGGCGGCGCCGCACGCGACAAATCATCTAAACTCGACGCTCTAGGCGCTTTATTTTTCCGCTCTGCGGACCTCTTCTTTTTATCCTCGTGCCGCTTTGGACGCTCCGGTTCGTTGGACTCGATGAATCGGAGCACCTCGTTTAGATCCTTGTTGCCCTGGTACCCGTCGATGTGGTGCGATTTGATGACGGTCTCGTTTTTAGACGACTTTTTTCTCCGCTGTTTCTTCTGTTGACTAGAGCCCGATTGGGGCGAGCTGAATCCCTGTACCGAGTTACCATTCTCGTCCAGAGATTTCTGAAAAAATTAAATCCAGTTAGCTTGAAAATTGTTATGTTTGAAAACATGGTACGAAAATGTTTTAGAATGTATAGTATACAGGGTGTCCCACGGCGATGCCACATGGAGGGAAAGTACTTTAAATATCATAGATAGCGTATTTTGCTGAAAGAAGAATTTATTTTATTTTTAAAATGTAGTAATTCTGCATTCAAAGTTTTTCAAAAAAATACTTGCTTCACCCGGAAATCGAACCAACTGAAATTTTTTTTCTAATTTTGATCCAAACTTTTTTGGTTATTCTTTTAGTTTTAGATACTATGTTTCTTAAGGAAAATTGTTATTTTTTACCCATTCTTTTGAATGACAGAATAAAATTACGAAAAAATTTTTTTTGTTTTAAAGTAGGTTCGATGCCTAGAAAAAGCAAAATTTTGTTTGGATTTTTTTTTAATGCATTATTATTTAATTTTCAAAATAAAATAAAGTCTTCTTTCAGCAAAATACGCTATCTATGATATTTAAGGTACTTTCCCTCCATGTGGCATCGCCGTGGGACGCCCTGTATATACCAACACCTATTTGGGCATTTTCGCGAGAAGAGATCCAAAAAAATTTTTTTTTAACGTAGGTAAATTTAATGTTTTTCCTACTCAGAATAACGAGTTCTTTCAATCTGAGAGAAAAAAAGTACAAGAAAAAAATGGTCCCACATTTTTCATAAATTTTACATGCTCTCCACTTTGTAACCGTTGTACAAAGTGTTTGAAAAACGGTTACGAAATAGAAACAAAAATTTGGGACACTTTTTTTCTTCTAGTAGGATCGAAAGAGCTCGTGATTCTGAGCAGGAAAAACATAAAATTTACCTGTTTCAGAAAAATAAGTTTTTGTATCTCTTATCGCGAAAATGCCCATTTACGTTTGCTTTTTCATAACCCCACTTAAAGTAATTAAAATTATAAGCATTAAACTTTTCTTTAAATGTTAATTCAATTAATGACATTGACTTATTTTTCCCAAAATTTAAATTAACTAGAAGCCTTTGAACAAATCTACTTATACTACGCCAAAACAGCGCGACGAGCTATAAAGCGCCATCTTTGAAGCGGCACGTTGAAGGTTGAACACTACGACACACCAACAGCGCGACACAGTTCGATACAGCGCCATCTATGGACCCACCTTGAACTCCAACTCGGCGGCCTGCGCGACGGCGGCGGCGGCGAAGTGCGGCCCGGCGCGGGGCAGCGGCACGCCGTTCAATGTCGACGCGATGCGCGCCGGCTGCTCCCACACAATACGGGTTTAGTACTACTTTCATCATACATTCGCTTTCATACAGGAAATTTACGACTGAAAGCTGCTAAGCTTTTAGTAAGCTAAGGACCCGTTTAGAATAATAAGATAGATAAATAGATTGGGCTGCAACGCCAGCAACTTTATCATCTCGTTGCAATCCATGCTGTATATGTAAATGAGGCTGTTTCGTGTCCCAATTAGCTCCCTCTATACTATGTAAGGTGTGTATTTATTATGTGTACCACATGTATACAAGCACTTAAGATGATTGAATTTATTTCAGTGATCCCATTACATAGTTTTAATGAATTTTTGGGTTGGTATGCAAAAATAAAATGACAGAGCATTTAACTGTATTGATTCAGAATGGAACGAATACATGAGTCCAAGATATACAATCGCAATGCTGAAAAGGATGGGCTGTGATGGGGGATAAAGGTGAATTATCGGAATAGGGAACTTTTGTAGGAATAAGGAACTAAAATCGCAAGGCTACTAAATTTGCTGTAAAAAAAACAGTATAAATCAAGCGATAACATTTACTCCGAAGCCAATTAAGAAGCAAGGCTTGCATCCTTGTCAAGCTCATATCTACCTCCAACGCAAACAGGTACGACACTCAAGGAATTTGAGTCACGTACCATTTCGAACTTTGTCATAGTAACAAGAATATGATATTCCTAGATACTTTTGTATTGATTTTAACTGTGACAAAGTTAGAGTCACGTGAATTAATTTCCTTTTACTGCACAAGCGACGGCGAAATTGTTAATATATTAACTTTTTTAGATCTTATGTCCCTAATCCCCCACCATTTCTTTGTCTAAGACTAAAACGAGGATTACGTGTTCTTAGGAAGTGCTCCTTGCCTTTGGTTCTTTCTTAGTCCATGACTCAGTGATTTGACAAGCGATTTTAATGACTGATTATTCTAAAGAAAGAACAATAAATAGTCTTGTTTTAAAATATGTTTGAACAATTCGAAGATTGATTTTCATAGGGCAAATCAAAATTATGCTCGTCATAAGAGGATTTTTGAAATGTCGCATGCATTTGGTTTTGGAAGACATAAATATTTATAATGTATGTGGTACCTTATTTGGTATCGGAAATCAAAGGCAGTGTTTACAAACAAGCGCGTATTCGGACACTATCTCGTTTAGATACGAGAAAATCTAGGTATTTTACCAAAAAATTTTAATTTCTATTTAAAAAATATATACATTCGTCTAAGAGATATGTGGCTAGAAATGTTAAAAAATAGTCTTTAACCAACTTAAAACTTTGCTGGCTCCTACCAAACACCCTATATTATTAATTTACATGAAATTTTGTATTTGTGAGGTGTGATAATACCAATATATGTAAGGAATGTACAATACGTATGCTGACATTGCAATACATTTGAAACAATAAAAGCTAGCTAATATTATACAATACAACTAGAAACGTTAGCAGCATCTCACATCAAAGTCACTCATCAAACCATTCAAACCTGGGGGTAAATTATTTATTTCTCTAAAGTATCAAAAATGTGTAATAATGTTATATTTATTCAATTCAAGGGTAACTATAACATATCATCACTAAAAGACTCTTTTAAGAGTGATCCATGAATTCCATGATATATTATGTGTTAGTAGCCGAACACAAGTTCAAGTGTCATCAGTCATAAAATATGGACACAATAAATAAAATTTTTGGTGCAAAGGCTGGCCATAGCGATCCAACGAGGTAATGCCGCAAGCATTATGGGCAGTTTTGCACCGGAGGCGGTGCGGACTTTGACTAATTACTATTTGTAATTATTTTTAGTTAAGGTTGTTTTTTTTGAAATGTAGTGTTATTTTTATGACTTAAATAAATTTATTTATAAATACAATTATTGTATAAGGTCAAGCGGGGCAATTACAACTACATATGGGGTAAATTCAACTAATGGACTTTTAATCTGTTTTTAAGAACTTTTGGAAGATACCTAGAACATTATTTGATTTATTTCAAAAGCAACACAATACAATAGTAGGTAAGTATGATCTTTTTACAAATTAGGAGTAGGTAATTTCTAGGCTTAGGACTTTTCATAGCATATCGTGGTTCTAAAATCCTTGGAGCCGCTATGTGTAAAGTTTTCGAAGTCAAAGTCAAAGTATATAGTAATATAAAATATAATGATTTATACCTACTGTCACATCGTTACTGAGTTCATTTAAATCGAACGTAATTAATTTTAATAATCGCACTTGATTTCATAAAAAGTGTATACGAAATTTAGTTACGTTACAAAAAACACATAAATTTATTATCACTAACTTTTACCTGCAGATGTGTGATGTACGTGATAAAAAAAATCAAGCTTTCAATATAAATTTACTTGATGCCACTCAGCCGAATAGCTTAGGAGTAAACGTAAAGTCAAACTTGCACTATTTTTTTCCAAGACACCCAATTAAAAAACCTTTTTGGCTTATGATCGGACTAGTATCTCATTTCAACACTAAAGTAAGGAGAAGAAGGTGCATAGCTTCCTGTTAAAGATGGAATCTTCAAAAATTCTCGAAAAAA
>JALPQI010017930.1:0-24480 GCA_025490895.1 Thaumatotibia leucotreta
TATTTTTTTTTACGGACAGGTTATTTCGTCAAGTTTATTCCCATTTTTCGATTGCAGGCAAAATGTGTGGTAATATTAAAACACATTGTGGTAGAATTGTAATCAAAAAGAAGTTTTATGACGAGTTACGTCGAAAAACTTATTTCGAAAAAAAGGTTGATTATCTCTGAAACCAAGCCGAATTCATAAAATTTTATGTAACATTAAAGCCTCTAAATATGGTCAGGAATTGAGCATTAAAATCTTTTGGAATTGTCGCGAGCATTCTGTATGTGCCATACTTACTTAAACAACTGTGTTTATTTCTTTAGTGTCCATCTTCTTGCTTTCTTATCTCATGACACATTGATCCCATAGGAAACATGCTTAGATCTTTTTTGTAGAGAATTTTATGTAGATTACTTATGTACTAAAACGTTTTTTGCTATAAGCCACGGTTTACGAGTTATATACGAAAAAATAAAAATAAGGACCCTCACACCCCCCTCCCCCCGTTAGCTCTACCCCTAACCACCAGTACTTTTAGTATGTGGTTTAAAACACCATTCCCTACAACTATGCCAAAATTCGCTTATACACGAGTTTTTTCCTCTGAGTTTCCTTCGTTTAGTGTAGGTACTAGTTAGGAAATACGATTATTAGGATTATCGATCATTAGGCTTACTGACAATTATGATACATGACTATTATTGCATATAACGTTAGGATGAATAATTGATATGGAAAATGATAATTAGGATATAACGCATTAGGGAAAACAAAAATCATCCATACGATATTAGGAAAATTAAAAATATGGCATATGAGTGTTAGGACAAATGATCATTCGGACATAAAACGTTAGTGAATGTAAAAATAGGTCAAAAAACGTTAGGGATCCAGATATAGATCCTAAAAATGTCATATGAAGTTTTCTGGATCCAGTCTATTTTAAGAGAAAATTTGATTATTTCTTAAAACCTTCTTAGACCGTTACGCTATGATAAACCTGGCAAATGTAAAAAAAAACTTTAAAGTGCATCTTTTGCGATAGTTTTATTAATAAAATCCTTTTTTTGTGTATTAAGACATTCAAAACATCAAAAAAAAAGTCAAATTTTTTTTTTCTTGCAGATTCGACCAAAACTCATTTATCATTTTTTGCTTCTCTTACTCTCAGGAATATGCTGTTAGAATTTTTCCCTTTCCTCGTGGGCACCTTGTATATGAAACAAGCATTGTTGCAATTTGCCCGTTCTAATTAATTTATCAGGGAACCATGACCGTTGACCTAGTATCGTCAACTCAGGCGGCCGCATCCCGCCTCATCCTTGTGAAATAAGCATAGATGCAATTTTCCTCTTCTCATGTACCAGGCTACTATGACCGGCGACCTAGTAACATCAACGCAAGCAGCAGCCTCCCGCGCCAAGTCCCGGCTCACGGCGTCGCTCCAAGACTCGGCGTACGCTGAAGAGGTGATGCGGCCGAGCGCGCGGAACAAGCTGGCTGCGGCCGACACGGAGCCTGGCGTTGAGGAGATAGCTGACGTGCTGTTGGGTATTGGTAAGTGGTTTCTCATGTACCAGGCTACCATGACCGGCGTAGTAACATCAACGCAAGCAGCAGCCTCCCGCGCCAAGTCCCGGCTCACGGCGTCTCTGCAAGACTCGGCGTACGCTGAAGAGGTGATGCGGCCGAGCGCGCGGAACAAGCTGGCTGCGGCCGACACGGAGCCTGGCGTTGAGGAGATAGCTGACGTTCTATTGGGTATTGGTAAGTGATATCTCATGTACCAGGCTGCCATGACCTAGTAACATCAACGCAAGCAGCAGCCTCCCGCGCCAAGTCCCGGCTCACGGCGTCGCTGCAAGACCCGGCGTACGCTGAAGAGGTGATGCGGCCGAGCGCGCGGAACAAGCTGGCTGCGGCCGACACGAACCCTGGCGTGGAGGAGGTGGCTGACGTGCTGTTGGGTATTGGTGAGTGATTTCTCATTTCTCATGTACCAGGCGACCATGACCTAGTCACATCAACGCAGGCAGGCGCCAAGTCCAGGCTCACGGCGTCTCTGCAAGACCCGGCGTACGCTGAAGAGGTGATGCGGCCGAGCGCGCGGAACAAGCTGGCTGCGGCCGACACGGACCCTGGCGTGGAGGAGGTGGCTGACGTGCTGTTGGGTATTGGTAAGTGATATCTCATGTACCAGGCTACCATGACCGGCGTAGTAACATCAACGCAAGCAGCAGCCTCCCGCGCCAAGAACCGGCGTACGCTGAAGAGGTGATGCGGCCGAGCGTTGAGGAGGTGGCTGACGTTCTATTGGGTATTGGTAAGTGGTTATTTATTTATTATTCAAATAAGTTACACAGCATTACAGTTATAACACTAAGGCACTGTTAACTACAAAGAAAAACACATGAAAACAGCTTAAAACTCGTTTGATTTAGGCGACGTAACGACGTGACACCATTGCGTCGTCTGAGCAGTCTCTTGTTCGTTAGATTCTGCTCTTCGCTTTATTGATAGCTGGTGCCTGCGACTTCGTTTGCACATATACAAGCGATTTTCGCATGACAAATTATTATTTTATGTCCTTTCTCGAGTGTTAAGCTATGACCGTACCAAATTTCAACAAATTCAGCCCAGCAGTTAACGTTAAGAGGTAACAGACAGAATTACTTTTGAATTTACAATATATTTAAAAGATATCATCATCATCCTCAGCCTATGATAGTCCACTGCTGGACGTAGGCCTCTCCTATTAACTATGCGTATAAACGCATTAGGAGGTAAATACTATAATCGCCACGCTGGGCAAGCGGGTTGATAATGATATGATGGCGCTGCTGCCCATCATCAATCTTTTATCAAATAGTGGTCAGTGACACTTCAATCCCTTAGTCGGCTCTTACGACACCCGCAGGAGGAGTTGGGGTGGTGACAAATCTATTCTTACTGCACACGGTGCAAATCTAACAAAGGGAAAGATAATACGATCAATTTAAAAAATCTGTTAGATTTTATGATTATTTGATTAGGGGACTCCCATGTGACATTTTGGTTGAGCTACAGTAAAATTAAAGAGGCTGATGGGATAAAAATTGATGGGGCTCAAAATGTTTCTCGCTAGATTCTACGCATTTCTCAGGAATTTACCAACTTGTTCACAGGTACAACAATTCCGGAGCCCGTATTCCTCTGCTCCATCGAGCCTCCAAGTGCGGCCTTCCAGAGTGCATTGGAGACGGCTCTTAGCGAACTGGCTCGGGAAGACCCCAGCCTGAGGGTCGTCACTGATGACGAGTCGGGGCAACTGGTTCTAGCAGGTTTGACTCTTCCAAAAAACATTTCACAGGTACAATAACCCCCGAGCTTTCTCTACTCCGTCGACCCTCCTAGTACTATTTTCGAGAGCGCGCTGGAACTCTTAGCGACCTGATGTGGGAAGACCCCAGCCTGAGGGTCGTCACTAGTGACGAGTCGGGACAACTGGTTCTGGCAGGTTTGACTCTTCCAAAACTGTCTGAACTGTAGATCTTATGCTAGAATCTTCATTAGATGATACAAAATACTGTCGAAGTTAGCGAGCTGGGTACAACCCACCCAAGATATACATTATCCAGTCATCCTACATAGATATTTAAGCAATTCCATGCAAGAGTGTACTGTAAGTCAATTTCTCGCATGTTAATTTAATAATTGTGTAAACTTTACTATTACTTATTATATAATGTTTAGATATCAATGTTATACTTATCTAGGCAGAATGTAGAGAATAAAGATAAGTCCGCCTTTTGTACGTCAAGTTATTCTTTTGTCCAATAAAGATTAAACAAACAAATTAGCATTTAAACTCGAATAATTAGTAAATAAATACACAGTAATGAAATGAAATCACGGTGATGTACCTGTAATTTTCATTACAGTTACAGTCACCCAATAACATAAATTGTTTTCCAGGCATGGGCGAACTCCACCTCGAGATAATAAAGGAGCGAATCATCCGCGAATATAAGATAGACGTAGAGCTGGGGCCGATGCAGATCGCGTACCGAGAGGCGCTGGTCGGCAGCGGCAAGCAGACTCTAGCGGTCGACCGCAAGATGGCGGGCGCGAGGCAGCAGGTCAAGGTCACGCTGTCCGCTAAGAATGTGAAGGGGGTTCCTGCTGATAAAGTGCTGAGGTAAGTAGGTAGCTACAATAGGTGTTAAGATTGTGTTAAGTGTTGTATAAAAGCCGAGTCTAAAGGAGATTAGGTAGTAAAAGATGGTCGGGAGCGGCAAGCAAACTATAGGGATCGACCGCAAGATGGCGGGCGCGAGGCAGCAGGTCAAAGTCACGCTGTCCGCTAAGAATGTCAAGGGGGTTCCTGCTGATAAAGTGTTGAGGTTAGTATACCCGTACAAGTCTGGGTCTAAAACTCTAAAGAAAATTGGGTAGCGAGTGTTGGTCGGCAGCGGCAAGCAAACTGTAGCGGTCAACCGCAAGATGGCGGGCGCGAGGCAGTAAGTCAAGGTCACGCTGTCCGCTAAGAATGTCAAGGGGGTTCCTGCTGATAAAGTGTTGAGGTTAGTATACTCGTACAAGTCTGGGTCTAAAACTCTAAAGAAGATTGAGCAGCGAGAGTTGGTCGGCAGCGGCAAGCAGACTGTAGCGGTCGACCGCAAGATGGCGGGCGCGAGACAGCAAGTCAAGGTCACGCTGTCCGCTAAGAATGTCAAGGGGGTTCCTGCTGATAAATTGCTGAGGTTAGTATACTCGTACCAGTCTAAAACTCAAAAGAAGATTGGGCAGCGAAAGTTGGTCGGCAGCGGCAAGCAGACTGTAGCAGTCGACCGCAAGATGGCGGGCGCGAGGCAGCGGGTCAAGGTCACGCTGTCTGCTAAGAATGTGAAGGGGGTTCCTGCTGATAAAGTGCTGAGGTAAGTAGGTAGCTACAATAGGTGTTAAGATTGTGTTAAGTGTTGTATAAAAGCCGAGTCTAAAGGAGATTAGGTAGTAAAAGATGGTCGGGAGCGGCAAGCAAACTATAGGGATCGACCGCAAGATGGCGGGCGCGAGGCAACAGATGAAGGTCACGCTGTCCGCTAAGAATGTCAAGGGGGTTCCTGCTGATAAAGTACTAAGGTTAGCATACTCGTACCAGTCTAAAACTCTAAAGAAGATTGAGCAGCAAGAGTTGGTCGGCAGCGGCATGCAGACTGTAGCGGTCGACCGCAAGATGGCGGGTGCGAGGCAGCAGGTCAAGGTCACGCTGTCCGCTAAGAATGTCAAGGGGGTTCCTGCTGATAAAGTATTGAGGTTAGTATACAAGTCTCGGGCCAAAGATTATGCAGCGTCGACCGCAAAATGGTGGGCGCGAGGCAGGAATTCAAGGTCACGCTGTCCGCTAAGATTGTTAAGGGGGTTACTACTCATGAAGTGATGAAGTAAGTAAGTAGCTACAATAAGCGTTAAGATTGTGTTAAGTGTTGTGTACAAGGCCGAGTTTAAAGGAGGCAGCGGCAAGCAAACTGTAGCTATTGACCGCAAGATGGCGGGTGAGAGGCAGCAGGTCAAGGTCACGCTGTCTGCTAAGAATGTCAAGGGGGTTCCTGCTGATAAAGTGTTCAGGTTAGTATACTAGTCTCGGGCCAAAGATTATGCAGCGTCGACCGCAAGATGTTGGGCGCGAGGCAGCAGGTCAAGGTCACGCTGTCCGCTAAGAATGTGAAGGGGGTTCCTGCTGATAAAGTACTGAGGTTAGTATACTCGTACCAGTCTAAAACTCTAAAGAAGATTGAGCAGCGAGAGTTGGTCGGCAGCGGCAAGAAGACTGTAGCGGTCGACCGCAAGATGGCGGGCGCGAGGCAGCAGGTCAAGGTCACGCTGTCCGCTAAGAATGTGAAGGGGGTTCCTGCTGATAAAGTACTGAGGTTAGTATACTCGTACCAGTCTAAAACTCTAAAGAAGATTGAGCAGCGAAAGTTGGTCGGGAACGGCAAGCAAACTGTAGCGGTCGACCGCAAGATGGCGGGCGCGAGGCAGCAGGTCAAGGTCACGCTGTCCGCTAAGAATGTCAAGGGTGTTCCTGCTGATAAAGTGTTGAGGTTAGTATACAAGTCTCGGGCCAAAGATTATGCAACGTCGACCGCAAGATGGCAGGCGCGAGGCAGCAGGTCAAGGTCACGCTGTCCGCTAAGAATGTGAAGGGGGTTCCTGCTGATGATGTTGAGGTTAGTATACAAGTCTCGGGCCAAAGATTATGCAGCGTCGACCACAAGATGGCGGGCGCGAGGCAGCAGGTCAAGGTCACGCTGTCCGCTAAGAATGTGAAGGGGGTTCCTGCTGATAAAGTACTGAGGTTAGTATACTCGTACCAGTCTAAAACTCTAAAGAAGATTGAGCAGCGAGAGTTGGTCGGCAGCGGCAAGAAGACTGTAGCGGTCGACCGCAAGATGGCGGGCGCCAGGCAGCAGGTCAAGGTCACGCTGTCCGCTAAGAATGTGAAGGGGGTTCCTGCTGATAAAGTACTGAGGTTAGTATACTCGTACAACTCTGGGTCTAAAACTCTAAAGAAGATTGAGCAGCGAGAGTTGGTCGGCAGCGGCAAGCAGACTGTAGCGGTCGACCGCAAGATGGCGGGCGCGAGGCAGCAGGTCAAGGTCACGCTGTCTGCTAAGAATGTGAAGGGGGTTCCTGCTGATAAGGTGTTGAGGTTAGTATACCCGTACAAGTCTACGGGAAGTAAACTATGGCTGTCGACCGCAAGATGGCGGGTGCGAGGCAGTAGGTCAAGGTCACGCTGTCCGCTAAGAATGTCAAGGGGGTTCCTGCTGATAAAGTATTGAGGTTAGTATACAAGTCTCGGGCCAAAGATTATGCAGCGTCGACCGCAAGATGGCGGGCGCCAGGCAGCAGGTCAAGGTCACGCTGTCCGCTAAGAATGTGAAGGGGGTTCCTGCTGATAAAGTGTTGAGGTTAGTATACTAGTCTCGGGCCAAAGATTATGCAGCGTCGACCGCAAGATGGTGGGCGCGAGGCAGCAGGTCAAGGTCACGCTGTCCGCTAAGAATGTGAAGGGGGTTCCTGCTGATAAAGTGTTGAGGTTAGTATACAAGTCTCGGGCCAAAGATTATGCAGAGTCGACCGCAAGATGGCGGGCGCGAGGCAGCAGGTCAAGGTCACGCTGTCCGCTAAGAATGTGAAGGGAGTTCCTGCTGATGATATTGAGGTTAGTATACAAGTCTCGAGCCAAAGATTATGCAGCGTCGACCGCAAGATGGCGGGCGTGAGGCAGCGGGTCAAGGTCACGCTGTCCGTTAAGAATGTGAAGGGGGTTCCTGCTGATGATGTTGAGGTTAGTATACAAGTCTCGGGCCAAAGATTATGCAGCGTCGACCGAAAGATGGCGGGCGCGAGACAGCGGGTCAAGGTCACGCTGTCCGCTAAAAATGTGAATGTGTGTGTGTTGAGGTTAGTATACAGTGCTGTGAGTTTTAAGTCCCATAAAGGTCACAGGAGTCCGCTGCATGCGGGTAGCGCAAGACCGGTCATTGTGGCAATATTTGGGGGAGGCCTATATTCAGCAATGGACGTCTTTCGGTTGATATAACTAATTAAAATGAAATTGTGTTCAGAATGGACAAATCATCGGAGAGCGCAGCGAACCTAGCACATCTGCACCCCCGCTCGCTCGCGGCCATCCGCCAGGGCGTCGACACGGCGCTACTACACGGACCCAAACTGGGCTGCCCGGTACGTTAGCACGCAATGTTACACATTGCCCTTATAGCATGTATAACATCGAACTACCGCTTGGTTATTAGAGTACGTGTTTGTTGGTGATCCGTAAGAAAAAATTAAATTCAGTGTCTGTAGTGACTATCTCTTCGGACTTTCTTGTTGAACCGTGCCTGTGATACAAGTATCATCGAAAGTGAAGTGTTAAAATAGTATTTAATAAGGATAATTTCATCTATTAAGGTGGAATGTCACGGTCAGCTAGGCACTACTACGCCAATAGATGGCGTTACAGTGCCTAGCTGGCGCGAATTCTACGTATTTTTATATTTTATGTATGATAATGGAAATATTTTTAATAAGTGATGTGTTTGCCTCAAATAAACTGCTGTTTCTAATGTGGCCAGCTAAATTTCAGATGAGGTTTAATTTACAAAATAAGTTTATTTGAATAAATACGAAACGCTGTCGCGCTTGCGAAGTATGCACACACACATTCAAACCCTTATTCGTTGACGAAACTGATTGCTTATTTCTTCGGAACGTGTTTTGAACTTGGATTAGTCTAGTTGGATGACCGTCTGACGCACATTCATGAGGACCAAGGTTCAAATCTCGTAATATCAAGATATATATTTTTTACTTTATAAGACTTTTTATTTTTTTATTGATACTTTACCTATAATTACAATTATTCCAGTAATGCCTGTGGCCTATCCCACAAATCTCCACAAGCGTACAATTCTACAAAATTGTATAAATTCCATACAAAGTAGTTGTCAACTTTGTAGAATTGTATGCTTGTAAAGTTTTGTGGTATTGGCCCCTGAACTAGCCACCTAGGTTTAATTTTGGTAACCTTATTTTACTTAAAAACGTTTTCAGGTGATGTTATGGCATCCAGTTCCGGTATTTTTTGCATGGTCAATGTGGAATAGACCAAACTACAAAAAACCGGACCTGGATGACCAAATTGGTGGACAATCAGATTGGGACGGAATCTACTCTATGACCTCAGACAAGTTTTCCTATATGTATAGTTATATTAGTTATATATTTGATATTTCTAGTCACTTTAATTATTAGATTCCTTCCCATTCTAATCACGTGCGGAATAAATAGATAAAGAAAACAGATCAATTCATAAATTCAGTGTTTTATTTACATCATTTCATATTATTTTTATTTATTCTTTCTGGTTTTCGTTTTTCTGGTTTTATACATGGATAAGATTCTATAAAAGTTTCGTCGGTCATTTGTGACACCTGCAGTTGGCCTTGGATCTGAAATGAGAATACTCATTGTCAAAATGGTGTCTGATGGTTACTGGAATAAAAAATACAGTTCAGCTTTATCTAGTTAGATGGTGGTGCGAAGTTAGGGAGGGGTTTAAAACAGGATCAGTGAGTATCTACAAGAAGGTTATATTTTTAAATGTTGAAGGCCTGGAACTCATCATCCCTCGGGAAACTAACGTTTCCGGTATTTACATTAAAATATGTTATATTTATAATATATATTGCTATTTATCTACATGCCAAGTTTCCTGGGTTATTCCCATCTGTGGAGCAGTTGTTTCGAAAACAACAAATGTTTTTATTATAATATAAGTATAGTGAAAATATGTAATAAAAAATCTGATGAAATAGTGGGAGGAAAGATACTAGACCGGACTTACCTTTTGATTTCTCCGTAATATAGTATTATAATTTCTACAAGGCTTCGCTTACGAGTTTTTCCCGAGCCCGAGTATCGGTGTTTTTTATAGCCTTTCCTTGCCGTTTGTGGCTCCATCCTCATGTAAATCACTGTAGATGCCACGCTATAAAATATTTCAAACAATCGTTAGCAATTTAGCGTCAATTCGGATTATACAAACCAAAGTAACCAAATTACATCCGATGATTTTGAAAGAAAGAGTGACGTTTGAATTTAGTGTTGCCGACGTTGCCGTGCCAAATGGATTTTACGTTCAGTTACACGCGACTATCTTTTAGTACGCACATTTATTTTAATAACATTAAATGTAAGAAGTCCACCCTATAGTAGTGTAAACGTAACTATTATGTATATATTTTCTATAATAAATGGTCTTCTGATACAAAATATAAAAATCAAGCAAATCGATCGAATACGGAATATCATAAAATAGTACGCGGGTTGGCTATTGAGTGGATATATGACCTATATGGCAACATTAGCAACGCTTTCCGTTTGATGCAGTTTGATGGAACAAAATAAAATAACAAACCACCACATGCGTTCGGTTTGACAGAGCGGCAACGCAGCATTTGTGGTCAACTGGCAACGTCGCTTTTTAACGCACACATCGAACATACGATTGGTGTATGACACTGTCGCCGCCGACCCACACATTGACAAATTTGTATTATAATAAAGTAGTGATTTAAGCTATTATTTGACCATTTTTATTACAGAAATAGAATTTGCCGCAAATAAATATCAAAATGATTGTGGATGGAAGTGGTTTCATTGTAAAACTATGCTCCATTTACCCATATTTGAATAAATCAATTAGTATGAAAAACGAACCACCTTAAGGGAATAACTCATTATACTGCATAAAAATACGGACTCAATAACACATCGCGGCTAAACGCGTAAGCGACGCGATTTCCACGGCGGTTACGACTTTTTGGTCGCGACCACGTTAGTCTGTTTGAACGGTGCCACAGTGCTGTGTTGTGATTCTACGAACAACAAACGCGTGTACCCACTTTAAAATGCCACCCAAAGGGAAGGTATTTTGCGTTGGCTGTCGCACGGACATAAAAAATAAAGACTATTTAAACTGTCCTCAGTGCAAAAGCACCTTCGACCTTTTATGCGCCAATGTACCCAAGGAAAAGTTTCGTACAACGAACCCCGAACAGAAAGAAAAGTGGAGCTGTCAAGATTGTATGCGTCATAAACCGAGAAATAATGACAACAATACTCCCGTCCGCTGTCTCCCGTCAGCAGCTGCTTCTACTACTTATGAGGCCGAACATTACGTGTCACCGTCGAAAAAGGGATCCTCTGTGACATTACGTGACGCACGTCATGGTAAGGGCATTCAGTCGAGTCAGGCAGCTGACGTGGTAGAGCAGGTGGAGCAAGAAGATGAACTCATCACCTCTAAAAATCTACGTAGTATTATAAAAGAAGAAATTCGTCTTGCGATAAAAGAAGAGATTTCAAATATAAGAAGTATCATCGACTCTGAATTAGCCCCAATCAAGTCGAAATTAAATGACTTGGAGACATTCACCTCATTCTTCAGCGCAGAATCCGATGATCTCAAACAAAAAGCTAATTGTATATTGGAAGAGAATAAAAAGCTGCAAGCTGAGTGCGGTTATTTGCGCAACACTGTCATGGATTTGCAGGCGCGGCTTAATGCTACAGAACAACACATGAGGAGCGCAAACTTAGAAATTCAGGGAGTTCCCGAACATAGGTCTGAAAATGTTGTCTCAGTGGTAAAACAAATAGCACAGGTCGTCACATGTAAAGTGAGTGATGAGGATATACTGAGTTGTACCAGAGTAGCTAGCATTAACAAGCAAAGCAAAAGGCCCCGCGCGATCGTCGTCAAACTTCGAAGCCCGCGTTGCCGTGACGAGTTATACTCCTCGGTAACAAAATACAACAGAACTAATCCTACGGATAAACTCAACTCAAGCCTAATAGGTATGGCCGGCGATAAGGTACCCATCTACGTGGCAGAACATCTGTCACCAGCCAACAAAGCACTGCATGCGGCAGCTCGGATCCAGGCCAGAGAACTTGGCTACAAATATGTATGGGTTCGGAATGGGCAAATTTTTATGCGTAAGGACGACTCTTCTCGGTTTATACATGTCAAAAACGAAAATACTTTATCGGCATTAACAAAACAATTGTCAAACTAACCTTATTTAATCATAAGTTTTATACAATAAGATTAACTAATTTTTAAGCAAAAGGCGCTATTCCCACCAATGTATCCATATATTATCAGAATATCCGTGGTATGAAGTCAAAATTGCATAATATTTATAAGAATATACTTTGTAATAACTACGATATAATTTGTTTATGCGAAACATGGCTCAATGATGACATCCAGTCAGCAGAGTTCATTGACAGTAGATACAAAACCTACCGCCGCGATAGACCTGCCGATTTTAAACAGAAGTATAATAAATGTGATGGAGGAGGTGTACTAATCGCTGTCAGGGACTCGCTGTACGCCGAGCATATGCAAAGCTGGCAATCATCTGTAGAAGATATCTGGGTTAGAATAAAACTTGGTTGTAAATGGATTAATGTTTGTTCAGTGTATCTTCCTTCCTACCTCGATTTTGATTATTTTACAGATTTTTTTGACAATTGCGCAAGAGTATTATCCACATCCCAAGGGGATAGCTCCCTTATAGTCGGTGACTTCAACTTAGATGACATAAAGTGGTCGGATACTCCTCCTTGTAGAATTCTTGAATATAATTCCCCAAAATCTATATATTTCAGCGACTTTATAGATAATGACAACCTGTTGCAATTTAATAATATTCGTAATCATAATAATAAAATACTAGATCTCGTAATCACCCAGTCACCATTGAAATGTACAATTTATGAGTCTCAGGAAATAAGTAAAATTGATGCACATCATCCTCCGCTGAATATAATAGTTAAACATGAGAAACCTCACAATTTAAACGTAAACGTAACAGAGAGATATCTTTTTCACAAAACTAACTATGAAGCATACACCGAAATCAACCAAGAGGAACCGTGAATATCCGTGTTGGTTTCCAAAATTTCTTATAAAACTGTTCAAAGAAAAGGATAAATATCATGCTAAGTATATGAAATTCAGAAATCCACGGGATCATGACTGTTTTACTTTGCTTAGAGAGAGAGCTAAGATAGGGTATGACAGATGTTATAGAGTATATATAGATAAGATCGAAAATAGTTTAAAACATGATGTGAAGGCTTTTTGGAGATATACTAAATCGAATAAAGATGCAAATACTTACCCTAAACAGATGCACTATAATAATGAACTTGCTGATGACGGTCACAGTATAGCGAACTTGTTTGCTAAGTGTTTTTCATCGGTCTACAACCGCACGAAATTAACTCAATTTAATCCTATAGGCTCCACACTTGGTTTAACGCTACATAAGGTCGTCCTTACTGATTCTGAGATCGAATGTTCCTTGAAACAGCTAGATGTGTGTAAAGGCGCAGGGCCAGACGGAGTACCACCTATATTCATTAAGAGATGTACATCAGGACTAATAAAACCACTTAGAATCTTATATAACAAATCACTTAGTGATGGATGTTTTCCCGATTTATGGAAAGTTTCTAAAATTGTTCCTATACATAAGTCAGGTAGTAAGGAAGATATAAGCAACTATCGTCCGATAAGTATTATTAATTGTTTTGCAAAATTATTTGAGTCGCTTGTTTATAATTATCTTTATTATCATTTAAAGCCAATGATTAGCGTGAAACAACACGGATTCGTTAGCTCAAGATCAACCATGACCAATCTCCTCACGTACACGCATGATATCAGCAATGCGTTTAATGAAAAGGGACAGATAGATGCTATTTACACTGACTTCTCTAAAGCGTTTGATAAAGTCGACCATTTTGTATTGTGTGCAAAGGCTTCATCATTGGGCATTCATGGTTCCTTACTTCGCTGGATAGAGTCGTATATAGAGCATAGGAATCAGTTGGTTGCGGTTCATGGCTACGAATCCGTGCCGTTTGAGGCAGAGTCTGGTATCCCTCAGGGAAGTAATCTCGGTCCGTTACTTTTCAACATATTCCTAAATGACTTGATTAATCAATTTACAAGTGATTGTCTTGCATATGCTGATGACCTAAAATTATATCGTAAAATACAGACAATTCAAGATTGTTCAATACTACAATCAGACATTGACATACTAGAAAAATGGTGCAGATTGAACAATATGACATTGAATGTAAAAAAATGTCAATTTATTACATTTACTAAAAAAACAAAGCCTATAGTATTTTCATATAAAATAAACAATACAAAGTTAGATCGTGTTACGGTAATAAGAGACCTAGGAGTAATAATGGATGCCAAACTCTCCTTCAAGCCACACTACGACTCCATTGTGCTTAAAGCTAGAAAAACTCTAGGTTTCATTAATAGAATAACCAGACCATTTAAAAATTTCAACAGTATACTTACTCTCTATACATCGCTAGTGCGAAGTATAGTCGAGTACTGTAGTGTAGTCTGGTCTCCCCATTACACGACTCACAACGATAAAGTGGAATCTATTCAAAGGAGGTTTATCAGGCAGCTAAGCGGTCGATTTAAATTAAAAACAGAATTCCCTTTATACGAAGATAGGCTTAAGAAATTCAACCTAGACACATTGCAAGCTAGACGTCAGATAAGCGACCTATGCACATTATATAAAATTGTAAATTCCATGTTAGATACAACTTTAATCAGTCATATTTCATTTAAAGTACCAACCCGATCCAACCGTAGGCAACATTTATTCGCTTTGCCTCTAACTACAAATAATGTTTCACACTTTAGTCCAATACCACGAATGTGCTCTTTGTATAACGATTTAAATAAGGATCTAGATATCTTCCAACACAACTTTTTTGTATTTAAGCATAAAGCTATATCCCGCCTTAAGCAACCTTAAGTAACCCTGTAAAAACAAAGTGTGTAATTAAAAGTTGTGCACGGTTGTTATCGACATACAAATTTAACAAGATAAGAGAGATGTATCTATAGATAAGTCTATGATTTGTATGTTGTTACTGTGCCAAATAATAATAAAATAATAAAATAAATAAATAAAATAAACATCATCTTTCTCTCTTTCACATTCTAGCTGCGACCATTCATAACATGAACGTCTAACGCCAGCTCAAAAATGCCCCCAAAACTAATTGTTCAATTGTCACATAGCGCTTTTCGTGACACCGCGCATATTTCGGCGCAACATCTTTGACAAATGATTATAGAATATAGCCAATCAAAACTTTAATGGACCAATCACAACTATTTTAAAATGGCGTTTTAAGTTTTTATAGGTTGGCATTCAAATTCATTGCCGTTGTGGCGTACCTCCCCACTACCTCATTATATGTACGTACATCTAGATATCTATTATTATATATGTATCCAGTAGAGCCGACTGCGTTCGGCGCGTAAGTTCATTAGTCACCTATTATACACCAACCAAAGAGCACGCGTCTTATTATTTACCGTCACCTTCTGATAAACCAACTAAAATACATCAAACGGTAAACCGTGATGCATTGAACAGGGGGTGACACTTGTCAACTAAAATCAGGGACCGTTTTTGAAAGGTAATTTAGTATGGCGTGCGGCTTCCATGTTTTATTTGTTCGTAGCATTCTAGTGTCAACTTGTCCTTGTTATAGGTAAATTCACCAAAGCTGGCACGAATGGAATGAATCAAATGAATGACATCTATCATTGTGTGTATGCGGTCGTCCGATACCAACCTGTATCTACTGTCATTTTGACATCCACACATTGATACATTCTGTCACTTACTCGATCCATTCGTGCCAGCATTCGTGAATTTACTTGTACACTTTGTGCATTTTAGGTACAAACAGCAACACTCCTAACTGACCATTAAAGACAGAGCAGAGAGAAAATGAAAGAGATAAATATATTTATATTATGTCAACTTCAAATTAAATAATACACGGGAATGTTGATTGTTCGCAACTTGGTCGAATAATATAAATCGGGTTCCGAAATCTTATGAGACTGGTATCACGACTTCGGCCGAACTCTGCTGACCAATGGAGCGGGCCTTGCTACGGTTAACCAATGATCGCTCGCGGTTTCTTCAGAAGGTGACATTACCATGGTTACGTAATAACAAAAACGTTTAACCAATGATTGATCCCGATTTTTCCGGAAGCTGACGTTACTATAGTTACGTTATATATAACATCCGCTTTAGTCCTGGAGACGTCAATCTAACTGTAGAGCCGGTAATTTGACTGCTAAGCTGCTATGTAGAAATTTTCGTTCATTTTCCTTTCATAATTATATTTTTTCAAAGTTAGAATTTCAGCCAGAAACTATCAAGTCTCTATTAAACATTTGTATGGCTACTGACAGATTAAAGGATTATAGGTAGACTGTCAACCGTCTATCTGCCCTATTTCCACAAAGGTTACATAAGTATTCAACTAACGTCAACTAAGAGATGTGACGAATGATAATAAAGACAGCAATAGCATTTGTCTCTGTCAATGGAAAAAATAATTTAAAATATCCCGATGACATGGCTATTTGTAAAAATATCTTGACTTGAAAAAATACCTCGCCTATTAATGTTAGATTAATCATGGCATCCGATTTGAAGAACATACTTTTCTTATATGGTTTTTATTTTTTGTTACATTAATGAATAAATTCTTGTTGACCTCGTAACACATTAATAAATTACTAAACGGTTTTAGACAAATCTATGAAGAACTGTCGTTATCCAGTTTCCACTAGGAACAACGACATCTAGCGTCTAATAATGGCCGATAGCTAATTCTTAATTCTCGTAGACGAAGGAATCTTTATTATGTCAACTAGTTTTCAAATACTGAAATTTTGACGCAACAAAGATGACATATCATCGGGGACCATCGGAAATGTCGCGATCGTGCCTTCTAACGAAAAATACCGAACCCATAATATTACACGACCAAATTGCATCCTTTGCCAAGTGGCTCAACATTCCTATGTAACTGACATGTGACTGTAAGTGTGATTCTCTTTCATACAATATTTCCAATTTCTGAAGTGTATACCCAGCTGTGTTGCTGTTTGTACATACAATGCAATTGTATTAGTACATTGTGCATCTAGGGAGGTAAGTACGGTATTACTAACGAGAGTGTTAGAAGCCCGACGCCGTAGGCGAAGGGATTTTAATGACTCGAGTTAGTATTCCGCTTACCGACCGTGATTCATACAATGTTTTTCATCACACTTGCGAGCAAAAAAAATAGTTTCAGACAAATATTATTAAATGACGTAGGGGCGTTCAAGTATTACGTAACGCAATTTTGGGGGGTGTGGTGTCTCGTAAAACGTTACGGGCGGGAGGGGGTCTTCTTTACAACACATTACGTAACATTGTTTTTTTTAAGTAAAAACTAGGGAATCAAAACTCCCAAATTGGCAACCCTTTTCAGTTACACGGGGAATCTGATTACCGCAAAGGCAATTAAAACTATACCAAGGTTAAATACTATAACATTTCTTTTTGCGACTTAAGGGTAACAATGGTCATTTGAGTGTTACGTAACGCTTAGGGTAGTACAGAAGAACTTTACGGTGCGTTGACAAGGGAGAGAGGGGGGTCAAAAATCTTCAAAAATTGCGTTACGTAATACTTGAACGCTTCCGTACTAACATTTCTATTACTCCCGCGATGCATGCAAGCAATGGCGCGCTTACAATGCAAGTGTAATGAAAAATAATTTAATCATAATAAGTACCTATTATCGACTCCACTGATGTCTAATGTGAAATTTTTCATCTACTGTTTATTTCACCGCTACGTCAAAAAATAAATAGCGTGCCACCCACTCCAAGCAACTTTCACGTATGTAAACAACGTCAACTTTGTAGTGTCTAAGTTATTATTTTATTTTTTTGTGACGCGTGCAAAAAAAATGTTCTGACTTTATATCAAGTCATTGGTGGCGAAAGGGTTAATACCGTGTGTAAAATCTAATACGGGCGTTATCGATTAAACCAGGCATGGAGTTCATCAGTGTAATCATGGATTACGAGGTTTTTTTCAAGTTACACTTAATTACAACCCTACAGATTTTTTAAAAGATTTTCGGAGCAGCAATGTAGGTACGAACATTATTATGTTATTATTGATATGGCAGTTATGTCATCTGCTTCTGAAATTAGCTGTCAACGAGCATTTAACTTGAGTGTGTTGCGCCGAATTATTTTGTATGGATAATTTTGTTGCTCTGATTTTAAGTAAAAGTTATTTAAATATACTTATAATGTCCTAAACTAACACCGGTTAAGAGCTTCGCCCTTATTTGACTTACACCCTGTGTAAATAATTTGCAGATGGTGGACGTGCAAGTGACGCTGCACTGGTTCGAGGTGTCCCGCGGCACCTCCGACTCGGTGGTGGCCGCTTCTGTTGTGCAGTGCTTGAGGAAGGTAACGTTATTCCGCTAACAACTTGTAACTTTATCGCCTGGTTGAGATAAGTTAACAGGTGGACTAGGAATTTAATACTATGTAAAAGTTTGTCGATCAAAGTACATTTTATTACAAATTTCAACAGTTTTTGTTTGATTAAAACGGGATATTTACCATGTAAATTGAAATTAATGTAGCACCTGATACTTCGGCACTGTTGTAAATGCCATCTTCACGGAGTAAGGGTGCAGCTCCACTGAAGCGGAGAGGAGCGGAAATGTGCAAAATTTACCAATTACATTCTTCAAATTCGAAACATTGTCATGCGGTCTCATTGGCCAATTTTGCACATCTCCGCTCCTCTCCGCCTCAGCCCAAACTGACGAACTGCGAGTTTTAGTTATGGTCTACCCACACACCGTAGCGATCTACCCTCTTTCTAAGTCGATAGTTTCGCGCAGTGTCAACCGTACTAATAATTTAAATTACCATGTTAGCTTAAAAACAAATGTCAACAATTTAGATACCGTTTGTCTTAAGATAACCACCGGTACTCAGTTTAGTAGTCACAAATATAGAACAAAATTAAAATGCTACGATTTCTAAATTGCATTTTATTTCAGTTCTATTGAATTCCTTTTACAATTTATTCTTGTTCCTCCTATTTTATATAAAGTGCGAAATGAAGAGATTTTTCATATAAAATGTTCAATTCTCTTTTTTGACGAGGGAACGTCAATATAAGTTTTTGATCTAAACTGACAGAGCCTTCCGCAAAAGAGCACGTGTGAATTGTTGGGGCAGCAGTTCCTTACTACTGACATGTCATGTCATGAGCTTTAGTCCCTCCAACGCGCACAGGCCATATAACCTATAATTTCATCGCCCTAGGTGCGCGATCGCCTTTATAACATCTTTTCATCACCCTACGTGCTTGTTAGGCCTTATTACTTATCATTTTATTACCCTGTGTGTGTCACCGACAGGCCTTCTAACCTACCATTTCATCACCCTAAGTACTCGACAGGCCTTCCATTCTTCCAACCTATGTTTTCATCCCACTACGTGATCGGCAGGCCACATAACACCTAACATTTCTTCACACTAGAAGATCGACAGGCCTTATAATTGTAACCTATCACTTAATAACCCTAGACGTACCGATGAAAGACTGGGCCGGCGTTGAGACCACGCAAAATAGGCACATTCTTTTTTATGTTGGCACAACAAAGTGGCTCCACTCCACCTGATCGTAAGTGAAAAGTAGAGCCCAATTCGCGGCGGCAACGAACAGGAGACCAGCAGTAACCTGTTAGTTGCCACCGCCTTGCTGGCCCGCTAGATGCTTCTTCACGCTTCGTTTAAAGGGTCCCAACTTATAGGTATGCGGAAACACATGTGCCGGTAAAGAATTCCACTTTTTAATAGTCCGGCATATGAAGGAATTGCCGAATTTCTTAGTACGTGTGGGAATATTTTCCACGGTGAAGGAGTGACCGCAAACCGGCACGTGTGGTTTTATAACGGAAAGGGGAGGGCGGGATCAGGGAATTTGATGTCGAGTTGCGGAAAAATGGCCAGAATACAACAACTCGAGATGCTAGACAGGTCTTTTAACCTATCATTTCATCACCCAGGTGTTCTCAGAAGCAGAAGCCTTACTCTTGGAGCCGGTGATGCTGCTTCAGGTGGTGTGTCCCTCGTCGCACTCCGGCCGCGTCATGTCGGACCTGTCGCGTCGTCGCGCCGATATACTCCACGTGCACACGCGACACCACAACAAGGTGACTGTCACCACCCAGCTGTCACTCCGGCCGCGTCATGGCGGACCTGTCGCGTCGTCGCGCCGATATACTCCACGTGCACACGCGACACCACAACAAGGTGACTGTCACCACCCAGCTGTCACTCCGCCCGCGTCATGTCGGACCTGTCCCGTCGTCGCGCCGATATACTCCACGTGCACACGCGACACCACAACAAGGTGACTGTCACCACCCAGCTGTCACTCCGGCCGCGTCATGTCGGACCTGTCGCGTCGTCGCGCCGATATACTCCACGTGCACACGCGACACCACAACAAGGTGACTGTCACCACCCAGCTGTCACTCCGGCCGCGTCATGTCGGACCTGTCGCGTCGTCGCGCCGATATACTCCACGTGCACACGCGACACCACAACAAGGTGACTGTCACCACCCAGCTGTCACTCCGGCCGCGTCATGGCGGACCTGTCGCGTCGTCGCGCCGATATACTCCACGTGCACACGCGACACCACAACAAGGTGACTGTCACCACCCAGCTGTCACTCCGGCCGCGTCATGTCGGACCTGTCGCGTCGTCGCGCCGATATACTCCACGTGCACACGCGACACCACAACAAGGTGACTGTCACCACCCAGCTGTCACTCCGGCCGCGTCATGTCGGACCTGTCGCGTCGTCGCGCCGATATACTCCACGTGCACACGCGACACCACAACAAGGTGACTGTCACCACCCAGCTGTCACTCCGGCCGCGTCATGGCGGACCTGTCGCGTCGTCGCGCCGATATACTCCACGTGCACACGCGACACCACAACAAGGTGACTGTCACCACCCAGCTGTCACTCCGGCCGCGTCATGGCGGACCTGTCGCGTCGTCGCGCCGATATACTCCACGTGCACACGCGACACCACAACAAGGTGACTGTCACCACCCAGCTGTCACTCCGGCCGCGTCATGGCGGACCTGTCGCGTCGTCGCGCCGATATACTCCACGTGCACACGCGACACCACAACAAGGTGACTGTCACCACCCAGCTGTCACTCCGGCCGCGTCATGGCGGACCTGTCGCGTCGTCGCGCCGATATACTCCACGTGCACACGCGACACCACAACAAGGTGACTGTCACCACCCAGCTGTCACTCCGGCCGCGTCATGGCGGACCTGTCGCGTCGTCGCGCCGATATACTCCACGTGCACACGCGACACCACAACAAGGTGACTGTCACCACCCAGCTGTCACTCCGGCCGCGTCATGGCGGACCTGTCGCGTCGTCGCGCCGATATACTCCACGTGCACACGCGACACCACAACAAGGTGACTGTCACCACCCAGCTGTCACTCCGGCCGCGTCATGGCGGACCTGTCGCGTCGTCGCGCCGATATACTCCACGTGCACACGCGACACCACAACAAGGTGACTGTCACCACCCAGCTGTCACTCCGGCCGCGTCATGGCGGACCTGTCGCGTCGTCGCGCCGATATACTCCACGTGCACACGCGACACCACAACAAGGTGACTGTCACCACCCAGCTGTCACTCCGGCCGCGTCATGGCGGACCTATCGCGTCGTCGCGCCGATATACTCCACGTGCACACGCGACACCACAACAAGGTGACTGTCACCACCCAGCTGTCACTCCGGCCGCGTCATGGCGGATCTGTCGCGTCGTCGCGCCGATATACTCCACGTGCACACGCGACACCACAACAAGGTGACTGTCACCACCCAGCTGTCACTCCGGCCGCGTCATGGCGGACCTGTCGCGTCGTCGCGCCGATATACTCCACGTGCACACGCGACACCACAACAAGGTGACTGTCACCACCCAGCTGTCACTCCGGCCGCGTCATGGCGGACCTGTCCCGTCGTCGCGCCGATATACTCCACGTGCACACGCGACACCACAACAAGGTGACTGTCACCACGCAGGTGTTCTCAGAAGCGTTGCTCCTGGAGCCGGTCTATCACCTTTTTGTCACTCGTTGTTGTGGTTAGGTCTTATGATTCCCGTTTAATAGAATTTAAATTTACAAATCTGTAATTATTTGTTTTCGTTTTTCAAAAAAAAAGCAACTGTCCCATACCATAACTAATCAAATAACGATTTTAGTTCACTAGCTCGGAAAGGTTTCTTCAAAATCTTCTGTTTTTGTCGCTAATATTGAGTTAATTTGACATCAGATGATGGGATGGACTATTAAATGATGTTTTTGAACTAAACAATATGTAAATAAATAAATAAATAATAAATAAATATCTTGGGACATCTTACACAAATCGACCTAGTCCCACGGTAAGCTCAATTAAGGCTTGTGGTACCAAGCGACGATATATATAATAGATAGATATATATAGATACTTAAATACATAGACAACCATGACCTAGGAACAAATATTTGTGATAAATAAATACACAAATAATGCCCTCGCCGGGATTCGAACCCGGAACCTCCAGCTTCGTAGGCAGGGTCACTACCAACTAGGCTACGGAGGCTGACAATAATGTACTATCATTAATTTGGATAACATTTGTAATATTTTGGAACTAAAATTTTCCTTGCGTTAATAAGGTGAAAAATAACGTGTTTAGCTCGCCTGCAAAGTTGTATTACGTCTATTGTCTTGAAACCCTCGTTATGCCAAAGATTCTAGGTTCAAACCTAAGCTAAAATAAATACGCAAATAACTATAAGAAACCACTGAAAATCATACTACACTCGACACGCGTTTCGCCTCTCTACGAGCCATCATCAGCCTCCGTAGCCTAATTGGTAGTGACCCTGCTTACGAAGCTGGAGGTTCCGGGTTCGAATCCCGGCGAGGGCATTATTTGTGTATTTATTTATCACAAATATTTGTTCCTTGGTCATGGCTGTCTAGTATCTGCATGTATCTATCTATTATATATATCGTCGCCTGGTACCCACATCACAAGCCTTAATTGAGCTTACCGTGGGACTAGGTGGATTTGTGTAAGTCCTAAGATATTTATTTATTATCATCACGAGTTATCAATATTGTCGGTCTGGTGTCCGGCAACGATATAAACGATACCTATACTTCCGGGTTGTTTGTTACAAATAAATAATTAAAAATTAACTATTATTTCCAGGTAATAGACAGCATCACCCCTCTCTCGGAACTGCTGGGATACTCGTCGACGCTCCGCTCGCTCAGCTCCGGGCTCGCTTCCTTCACCATGGAGTTCCATTCCCACCGACAGATGGCGCCGCACGACGAGGAGAAAGCTATCCGTAGTGTCACGGGATTTTAATCATTATACGCGATGATTATCGGCGGAAATCTCGTTTCAATTTCCTCGATAGAATCATATGGATACGAAAATGGCAAGCGTGCCGGTATTTTAGCATCGAAAGGGCAACGATGGTGTATAAATGTTGTCTACTCGCCGATAGATGGCGCTATTACAACTCGTCAACAATCGCGTTCTCGTGTGGTGCTGCACGAGGATGAGTATGCGTAGTGTTACGGGATTATAAGCCATATGCGCGATTTATATGGGAGAAATTAGTGCACTATCAATCCATTAGCTTCCATGGAACCATTTGAAGTAAAAAATGCCATTTTAATATAGCACAACCACAACGGTGATGATTGATTGTCTACTCATCAATAGATGGCGCCACTTAAACTATCCGTGTAAAATGAATGAATAATAATACATTTCGATCAATAAAATATGTAGTTATTGGTTATTTAGGGGGTTATTTTGGGAGCTTGTAAGTTAGAAAAACTAAAGCGTTCGCTGTGACAAAAATATCTGACCCACCAACTATTTTGTAGAAGACTAGAAGTAATAAAATTGTATACCATATTGTTCAATTTAGCTAGAAACATGAATGGTCCATAGTCGGAAGTTGGTAGCGCCCAAGACAATTCTCTATGTCCTCTGACACGGTGCAATGAGTAGAAGAAAATGTGAACTGTGATTCGACAAAAATAATGTGAACAGTGACTGGCCAATAAAAGTGAATTTAGTTTGATGTGGTTTATGAATATGAGTCACCTTATAGGTAATAATATTAGGTAGTAATCATTTGTTAGATTGCTATTAATGATATAATAAATACACATGCTGTTAAAACGTATTTTATTGTCATTTACCAATTCATAAGTATACTAATTTTTAATTTATTTTTTAATCTTCTATAACATAAATACGGCTGCGCTCTCTATGGATTGATGAAATATAATAAACCTAATATTCATGGTTTATGAAACAATAGGACAAAATAAGAAGTTATGTAAATTACAAAATTTCAGTATCCCATCAACCCGGAAGAGGTAAAATCATAAGACAACTCCAATATTTCTATTCATGCTCTCGTCAGCTCTGTAAAAAAAAAAGAAAAGGTTAATATAACACGGTAATAATTAAAAACAAACACGCATGGTGCCCACAACTTCGATAAAAATGTTGATAAAAAATGCAAAAAGAATCTCTCCGGCGGGGAATCGAACCCCGGTCTCCCGCGTGACAGGCGGGGATACTTACCACTATACTACCGAAGATGTTATAAATGTGGTTGAAATTATGCTATGTTTACTTTTCTTTAACATTTGTAACTATTACGTCACAATAAGAAATTGGTACATGTATCAACGAGCCAGGCACGACCAGCCCCTCGACACTTCATAGGTACTATGGTAAATTATGAAAGCATTTGGTACCAACATTGAGACATAAATATAATCTTATAGAATTAAAATGCCTACTGTTGCATTTTATTAGCACATAATCATACTGGCCTTCAAAC